>APFE030752238.1:41642-66637 GCA_000404065.3 Pinus taeda
TCCTTGCCATCAAACTTTCTCATATCGATTTTTGGAATATGGTGGGTCTTTGATCCAACATTAGAGTCTATGGAATCATGATTAACATTTCTTTTGTTCTCATCATAAGTTTCCTTTAGTACCTTTTCACCATTAGTGACCATTCCTTGTAGCAACGTATTCATATTTATTGTCAATTCTTCCATCTTATCATCCATGCCATCAATTTTAGCATCTATGCCATTCATCTTAGCGTCCATGCCATTCATCTTAGCTTCCATGCCATCCATCTTAGCTTCTATTACATTCTTTAAATAATCCATCTTAGCTTCTACACCTTTCTTTAAACCATCCATCTTAGCTTCTACATCTTTCCTTAAACCATCCATCTCAGATTCTGTTTCTTTTTGTGTAAGTGACACTTGTTGCACTTGTTCTTGTAATTTTGATATATCATGTAGCATTTCTTCCTCTTTTTCATGAGTCATGCTAGAGTGTTCAGGTTCCTTGTTAGGTGTTTGCATTTTCTATCCCTGGGGCATTAGTTACCGATAATAATGCTCTACTATGCCCTTTGAATTCCTTCAAAATAATTTCAAACCAATCTTAAGCAAAAATTTAAAAGAATCTACACACCTTTTTTCACTTTGTAGGAGATTGATATTGCCTCTCATGTATCTCTGTACATTCAAATCATCCAGTTCTGAAATTGTCAGTTGCAGTAGCCCTCTCTGTCCTCTTTTCAATGCCACCAGTCTGATCCAAATTGGATTCTCCAAGGAAGAGTTATGTGAAATCACCCACAGTGACCTGATTATGGACTAGTTCAGTAGGGAAAACTTGTACGATGTCCCACGAGTCTCTGTTTCCTCCTTTGGCTCTAAAAACTATATACAAGAAACTGCAATCTGTACTCTTTCTACACCTTCTTATGAAATTTCAGTCCAATGCTCAGAGAAAAAGTTATGATGATTTTCCCCAGGTCACCTATTTGGAATGTAATTGAGGAGTCTGCAGAAAGACCAACTTCCTCAGATCATATCTCTGTAAATATAGTCCAAAACGCTCTTAAATTCAAACCCGAGATTCAGTAGGATGTTTTATCAAATGGTTTTTTTTTTTTTCTTATAAAACATCGTAGAAAAAAATTTATTGCGAAAATTCCACAATGACCTGTTTGGAGTAGTGAAACACTAGAATCCAAAGCTCTCATATCAAATGTTGTGAACCAACTCAAGAAAAGATAGAAAAGATAGATCAACACCTTAGAATTCAAACTCTTCAAGGGGGAAACCTCCTTTACATTACATAAATGAACAATTCTTGGATGATACAAATGAAAATACCTCGTTTCTATATATAGGAGTCTAAGGGGTCATAACATAATCAAAGCCAACATAACAATAATAATGTAAGGGCACAATAATAACAATAGTGGGATTCTATGGGGCACAATAGTAATAATATGGGCACTACATCAGTACATCAATATAATAAGTGGGTTGTACTAATAACAATAAGGGGTTACACTAGTAGTATAGGGGCCTAATAGCTTCACAAATTCTGATTGGGCAGGTGACAACATTGATCGCAAGTCCACCTCTCGATATTCACTCAATCTAGGGTCTCGCCCTATCTATTGGTCGAGAAAGAAGTAGGCTATTATTACTCTCTCTTCAGCTGAGGCCAAGTATAGAGGAGTATTCAACATCATCATTCAGGCTCTATGCGTGCAACACATCCTCACTCAATTGGGTGTCCACTTCCACTAGCTCATTGTCATCTAGTGTGACAATGAAAGCACTCTCAAATTTTGTAGGGATCCAGTACAATGACAATGGATGAAGCACATAGAGATCCATATGCACTACATGAGAGACTTAGTACATGCCCAGGTCATTGATTTGCAATTCTGTCCTTCAACAGAACAGACTGTAAACATCTTCACCAAGACATTCACTGAGCAGAAGTTTCACTCTCTGTGCAATCGTCTTGGAGTGAAGGACACATTTGCTTAGCAACTATCTTTTCTTCCTCTTTTCTTTTGATTATATTGTATTTTGAGGGGCGGTTTTTCCCACGATGTTTTCCGTGTTTCTTCAATTTTAGTACAAGTTGCACTGTATTTTGGGTGACCTTTGGCTTTAGTTGTGAGGGCCCATTCTCTAGCTTTCCCCATATTGGTGTTCAAGGGGTGTTGGAGATACTACACACCTAGTACCTTCATTACTAGCACATGCGAACACTTAGTTAGAGCATGGGACTACATGCAAGATCCTTTCTGCATGATCTACTCCCTCTTTTGCTCCTCCTTTTACTCGGCAACTTGCTAGTTATTCTGCATGATTTACTCCCTAATTTGCTCCTCCTTTCACTTCATAACTCGCTAGTTCTTCTGCATGATTTACTCCCTAATTTGCTCTTCCTTTCACTCCACAACTCGCTAGTTCTCTCGAGAACTTGTTGTAGGTGTTGAGTTCTCTCATTGATCACTACTATGGCGCATTAATTGCGATATTCACAGAGTGAAGTTATATCATGAGCATTGTAACCTATTTTCTGCATCAATCATTCTTTTTTTTTTTTCGATCCTTTTAGTGTTTTTGCTCTGCAAAGTTGTATGTTCAACTTTTACTAGTTAGATTCATCTATGAGGGTTTTATAACACATTCACATAACTAAGTTATATGTGTATTCTCTAGTCACAAGGATATGAGTTACATGAATGAAATACGATCTTCCATACTATCTCTTGAACTACAAAGATGCCATACCACATAAATCCCACCTTTAAGAATATTTCTAGCTACAATGAATCATATAAAGAGCTACTAATATATATATATATATATATATAAAAGCCACAATAAGCCTTTGTTAGTCATATCAAGCCATATAACAAATACATTGAGCCTTATACATAAAGTGATCAAGCCATTATATTGTGTGCCACTATATTCGATGCTACTCATAGAGTAATATAGATCTTGGAGAATACGATCCATGATGTAAGAGCCATACCATAGTCATACCTCATGCTAGTGATACTAGTCATACAATACACTGTAATGTTGTCAAGCCACACATTAATGTTAATATTGTAATATTTGGATATTAATTATAGATAGACTTTAGTAACAGTTCGCATCGGATCACTAAAATTCTAATAGCATTCGAAAGAAGATGACAAGTACACGTTGGATGGTAAATTCAGATGTTTTCCATAGGAGATCAAAAACAGAGTTTATATGCCTTCATATCTCAGGAGATTCTCAGATATTACAGGCAATAGAAGTGATCTTGATGTCATTTTATTCCAATTTTAGCTATGATTCCATGTTGAGAAATCAATAGGTAGGTAAATATCATCACTTTTTTTAATTGATAATTATTTGTGAAATTTTTGTTGCTTTATTATTATTATTTTGTCAAGTGATTATCAAAATGGAAAAAAAATTAATATCTAAGCCATGGAAAAAACCGAAAAAGATCTCCTCTTCTTAGAAAATCAAATCAAAGTGACAAATCCAACACCCAAAGCCAACCTCCAAAAAAACAATGGCAAACTCTCCAAAATCAGATTATAGCACTTGCATTATCTCCCGTTATCTTCCACAAGCAACCAACATTATCTCAATTATATAATTGAGGAAGTTCACATTATATTGCAAACGTATCACTTCACGAAAGTGTCATTCCTTCACAACAGAGCATGAGATTACCATTTTTTTTTCTTTCTCATAACTTATCACATAGAAGTACTAAACTACTTGTCATTTGGTGATGGATGCATGCAAATGCATAGTACATGACTTATTCTAGATGCCATTCATAAATGATTTTTTGGAGAATGTTACAGGAAAATAGGCTTACTCCTCCATATACACATTCTCACTATACCACCACAACTAGATTAACACTACCAAAGGAGGAATGTGATAAGACAATGTTAGTTATGGGATAGTTTTAGCATAATTTCATGCCTTTTGGATAAAAGGAATGTAGGACAACTTTTTATGAAGTGGTAATGGCTGAATTTAAAGAGTTTGTACATAACGTTTTGGAATTTTATTTGGAGGATTGGGCCATATTCATCCCATTATAGAAGCACATAGAAGTACTATGATTCATATTCTACATAAGTAGGAAGTTACAAATATCCTTGAATCTAAAGAAATGTACTTTTTTGGTCAATAAAAATTTTGTTGGGACATGTTTGAAAATAGGCATTGATAATGGATCTAGGAGAGGTTTGTGTGATTGTGAACCTTCAACCTCCATCTTTAGTGTGAAAATTGAGTGCAAATTTGGGGCATATTGGTTACTAAATGAAGTTTATGCATGGATATGCATATATTACTGCATTGTTGGAATGATTACTAAAGAAGGAGACTAGGTTTCAATGGACTAAAGAGTGCAAACACCCACTAGATACATTAAAGGGAAAATCAGCATTGGCGCCAACCCTAGTGTTTACTCACTGCAGTAAAGAGTTTCATGTTCATGTGGATGCTACCTCTAATACTACTAGTTGTACTAGCATAACTAAGAGAGGATGAGATGGACCACCCAATGACTTCTTTTAGTAGGAAGCTATCTTGAGCAACTTGAAACTACACCAAAATAGAGCATGAAGGATTGTCCACACAACTAGTTATTGAAAATTCTCTTTTGTATAAGATTAGTATATATTAAGATTTCTTTTATTAAGATAAATATTAGTATATATTGTTGTATAAAAGCTATGCAATTTCATTTCTAATTATATTTGGATATATTTTCATTGTTCTTTATTAATTCTATTTATTTGTTTTAAAGAGTTTATGTCTAGTTATATCATTTTTTGGAATTAATGCAAATAAAAAAACTATATATACAAACTTATGAGAAATACTAAATTTAATGTATTATCATTGTGTTATAACATTCATTATAAAATTGTGTTATAACATTCATTATTTATATTTGCCTAATTTGTATATCAACTTGGTATTAAAATGCAAGGTAGAAAATATGAATTTGTAAGGTCACATTGATATAGGAATGCATGATTTGTTATTGTAACTAACAAGGACTGTGAGGTCAAGTTGGGAATTACAATGCAAGGTTTGCTACCTTGACCATCAATAAATTGTGAGGTCATATATGTGAGTGAGCAAGGTAACACTCAATAGAGGTTGTTGAGATCAAGAAAGGTCATGTATGCTCTTATTTTATATGATATTGCGCCATTTGTTTCAAGTAGAATATTCTCATGAATTCAGAATGGATCAAAGTCTCATTCAAGTAATGATTGGAGAACACCATAACCAGGTCCAATGAAGTTTGATATATTCTGGAGATTGCATATAGTGGAAGGTAAAGCACACTTGATGATGAAAACAACTATTGTAACAAATGAGTTAATATAATATTTTGACATTGTAAAAATATTTGGATAAAGTCTACAAATGAGAAGAAGTTAAAAAACACATTTAAGTTAAAAAGGATACATAAGGCATATATGGTATATTTTGGCAAAATGATATAATCTTCAGAAAGTTGGAAAACATAATGAGGTTATAAAGTAAATTTTAAGGGAAATGAATGTTATATATATGATAAACCTCCAAGTAAGGTGTTGATTTCTATTGGCTTCAAGATGACAAAGACTATATGTATATTATTGCCATGAATTATGATAGAAATAATTCCTCATTTTACAAAAAGGGAAGATATTTAGATGTATTTTAGTGAAATTTTAGATTGGGTCATCACATTTTGGTGGCATAAAAAAATTATATCAAGATAATATTGTTGAAGGTTTTGGGCCAACTAGTTCCTGTGAGTACATATGAGAGCTCCATTCTGAGAAAGTAGCACAAAGACAATTTCTCTAAAGGAATTCCTTGTTAATAAATCACTATATTGGAGTTGCTTCATATAGCTTTATGTGGTTTGTTATAGAAAAATATCTCACTTCTTGAGTTAAATTCCAAAGGCTAAGGCGGAGGATGTTGTATAATGAAGAGGTGGTCCACTATTACCTCACCAACCCTCTTGTCACTTCTAGCTATCTCTCCTCTAACTCAAAGAGGGTTTCCTTAGGATTTGCTAGCATGATCCAGTCAAAAGTCCACTATGAATTCTACAAATACCACTTTACATAGGATTGAAACAATACTATTTAAGGTGGAAATAATTGCTATAGTTCTTTTGGGTTTATAGGTTTGAGTTCAAAGAAGAAGCTCCCCAAAGGTACAAATAAGGAATCCATAGGAAAGTAATACCCTAACAAAATAGTTTAGATGACTTACACAAGAAAGAGTGATATATAATATAAGATCAATTTCTCATTTTCCAATATATTTTTTGAGACATATGGGGTTACGGAGTAGTATAATTGGAGAGAAAGGGAGCATATTTATGTTCAAAGAGGCTAACAAGCCTGTGTAGTTGACAATTTTGCTAGGGATTTTGGTATGAAAATTTAAATGAATAGTTGAGCAACCCTCCATTTGAGAAGTGTGTAAATAGGGGATCACATCTCAAGATGAGAAGTGATGGATAACAACCATTTGAGGGAAAAATAAATGATTGAAATTTCTTGAAGAAGATATATAATTCATAGAAGAATGTTAGATATGTGAGATAAATATTGGTGGCAATTAAAGATGGGATTTAACAATTTGTAGATAAAAATAGAAGGCCAAATTAATAAAATTGAATTTCATAGGTGGGATGTGGGTGATCTCATAGATGAAGCACTTCCTCAAGCAACAGAAAATTAAATTTAGTGTATTCCTCCATCTTAACCTTATTTGCTTGAAGGTTGTTCTCTAGTTGTGTGGAATGTGTCCTAGAACAAGAAAACCATAGTTCCCTGAAGAAAGAGAGATATCTAGAATGTGGATGGTGAAGTGAGCTAAGAGTGGAAGTGGAGATAAAAAAAATCAGTAAAATAAAATTAAAAAAATTCCCCATATCTGAATTTCAAAATCCTAAGAAAAATAAAGATGGATCTAGAAGAAGTAGGTTGGTGTGCACACCTAGAAAAGAATGATATCAATCAGGAAAACTGTCTACTACATCAATATCATTATTATCATTTTGCCTCTACGAAAAAAAGTCAGCACCTGTGTTTTTTTTCTTCGCCTATCTAAAATAATAATATTAAGTTCCTCCAACAATAAAATCCTTATAATAATGCTACCCTTAGTGATTGATTTGTTCATTCGATATCTAATAGCATAATATTATATGAGATAATCATTGCCACAGAACATTTTTATTGTCAAAGCATCGGCCAGATATGATCCACGTCTAGTCACAAAGTAAAAGGTCGAGTCATATGTGATAGAATATGATCCATGGTGATATGAATGAGAACCATAGAAATTTATGCGATTCATGGCTGAATAAATACTAGTCATGGCACAGAGTATGTGAGCCAATGGTGTGAGCCTCACGGTATGCAAGCTCAAAGAATTGAGGGCCTGCGAGCATTGGAAATTGCGGAGCTTATCATAAAAAATTGCAATCCCTTACTTGGAGAAATGCAGACCACACCATAGCAGAATGCGGGTTATACTTGTCACTCAGTTATATGCCTATTCTCAAGTCACAAGGATACGAGTTACAGAGATGCCGTACGATCTTCCAGACGATCTAATCAACCTGAGCTATAGAGATGCCATACAAGCTATAGAACCACATAAATCCAGCGTTTGAGAATATTTCTAGCTACAACGAATCATATAAAAAGCTACTGATATATATATAAACAAGCCATGATATATATATTGCATGCCACTGTATTCGATGCTACTGAGAGAGTAATACAGATCTCAGAGAATACGATCCAGAGTCATTCCTCATGACGTAAGAGCCATAACATAGTCATACCTCATGCTAGTGATACGAGTAATACAATACACTGTAATGTTGTCAAGCCCCACATCTTTGTTTCGAATATTATAATCTTTGGATCTTTGGATAGCATTCCAAAGAAGATGACGACTAGAATACAGATGTTTTCCACAGGAGATCAAGAACAGAACTTATATGCCTTCATATCTCAGGAAATTCGCTGCACATATTTACAGCGAATAGAAGTGATCTTCGTGCCATTTTCTTCGTACTGTACTTCTGACTCCTGGTTGAGAAATCAATAGGCAGGTAAATATTAACACTTGTAATTACTTGTGAAATTTTTGTTGGCTTATTATTATTGTTTTGTGTTCTCATCACCCAATTACCAAAATGAAAAAGAAAAAATTGTAAGATCTAAGGCAGGGCAAAAATGCCAGAAACGAAAAACTCAGAAAATTCTCCTCTTCTTAGAGAATCAGATCAAAGTGGCAAATCCAACACCCAAATCCAACCTCCGGAAAAACCCTGGCAAGCCTTCCAAAATTAGATTATATCACTTTCTTTATGCCAAATTATCTTCCACAAGCAACCAACATTATCTCAAGTACATAATCCAGGAAGTTCACATTATATTGCAAGCATATCACTTCAGGAAATTATCATTCCTTCACAACAGAGCATGCACTGAAATTAACAATTTTTTCTTCTCATAACTGATCACACAAAACTACTAAATTGTTTGTCATTTGGTGAAAGATGCATGCCAATGTATAGTTGTTCTCATTTGCTAAAGGAAACATCATTTTAGTGAGAAGAAATGGCTTCTTGAAGTAATTTTATCCAAATTACATTCTTAATTTTTTTTTTTTCATTTTTCTTTACAAGAGGTCCAAACAGGATTTTGACTCTTTCACTCAACAAAACATAGAAGCATGAAGAACATGCTTAACTAACCAAATATTTTTTTTTTTCTCTTTTTACTCATTTTATATAAAGTATACAAGTACAATAATAATTATGAAAACTCAACCTAGTAACATTTTCCAACATCCATGACCTATTCTAGAAAACATTCATAAATGAGTTTTTGAGAATGTTAGTGGAAAATAGGCTTACTCCTCCATATACACTTTCTCAAGATACAATCACCACAAGATTAATATTACCAAGGAGGAATGTGATAAGACAATGTTAGCTATGAGACAATTCTAGTATAATGTCATGCCTTTTGGATAAAAGAATGCAGGACAACTTTCTCTCAAGTGGTGATTGTTGAATTTAAAGAGTTTGTACATAATATTTCCGAAGTTTATTTGGAGGATTAGACCATATTCATCCCATTATAGAATCACATAGAGTTACTATGACTCGTGTTCTACATAACTAGGAAGTTACAAATTTCCTTGAATCTAAAGAAATGTATTTTTTTGCCTATAAAAATTTTGTGGGGACATGTTTGTAAATAGGCATTGCTTGTGGATCTAGCAAAGATGTGTGTGATTGTGAACCTTCCACCATCTTTAATGTGAAAATTGTGCACAAATTTGAGGCATATTTGTTATTAAATGAAGTTTATGCATTGATATGCATATATTAATGCATTGTTGGAATGATTACTAAAGAAGGACACTAGATTTGAGTGGACTAAAGAGTGAAAACATGCACTAGATACATTAAAGGAAAAAATAGTATTGGCACTAATCCTAGTGTTTACTAGCAAAGAGTTTCATGTTCATGTGTATGCTACCTCTAATACTACTAGTTCTACTAGCATAACTCACAGAGGCTCACATGGACCACTCAATCAGTCTTTTTTGTAGGAAGCTATTTTGGACAACTTCAAATTACAACAAAATATAGCATGAAGGATTGGCCATGGTGTACTCTCTATAGAAATTTAATTTAAGCACTAATAGCTTGTATCACATTGTAAGTTGTATACTAGCATTATGCATTAAGCTACCATGTCAACAAGCTAGTGTTTGGGGATAGGATATGCAAGCCGGTATTAATGTTTGAGGATTAAAACTCCAAGGTGAAATCAAGGCGTGGTTGGTTAAACATAGTGCTAGACCATTTATACAATACACTTTCTAGTAAAGATGTAGGAAAATGTGAATTATGGCTTTAGTGATGTACAATTATTTAGTGTGGATATGGTAAATGATCCTTTTGTAAAGATATTTCATTGCCTTATTACCTTGATAACACCTTAGGATTTCATGGTTGCACAAAATAAATAGTTCATAGTTAAGGTTGTAGACTATTAGTTGATTAGAGGTTGTCTATAGAAGTTTGGCATGGATGGAATACTATTTCCTAGCATATTATGACATGAAAGACTATCCATTTTGATGGGGTGCATGAAAGGGTGGCTTGAGATTCATCTTACATAAAAATGACTACACAAAATATTTTGTAGGTAAGTATATGATGAGAAATAGTCCATAGCGACACTAAAGAGTTTTTTCATACGAGCCATGTCTCACATAGTGTGGGAAAACCTTCATGTCAAGAAAAAATGCCACTCCATCAATAAATAATATAACAACCATTTGATAAGTGGACCATATATTTGATTGGGCTGATCAATCCATTAACAAAGAAAAATGGAACATGATATCTTAGAAGGGTGATAGATTATCTAACCTATGGGCTTAGGCAACACTAGTCAAGGACTGCAGTTCAAAGAGTAGAAAAATATTTTTATTTGAAAATGCTTTCACTGACAATGGATGTCCTAAAGTTTTGATGAGTGACAAGGAGAACCACTTTCTAAATTGGACCATTGTAACATTGGCATAAGAGTTCTAGGTACACTATTATAAAATCATAACATACCATCCATAAGCTAAAGGAACCTTGATGCCTTCAACAAGAATTTAGAGAAAAAGTGTCCAACGTCAATAGAGAAGAATGAAACCTAAGCATTCCCACCATACTTTGGCCCTACTAGACTACATCAAAAAATCTTGTAGGCCAAACACCATTTTGGTTTGTATATGGACACCAAGGGAGTCTTCCCATGGATATCATAGTCCCTAGTATTCTCATTTCTTATGCTATAGATTTGACACATTCTAATGTACTATAGTAGATAATAATGAAGTTACTTGAATTAGAAGAAGGTAGATCCTTAGTAGGGTTCCACAAAAATGTGTAAAATTCAAGAGGGAAGGTGTGGAATGATGGTTAATTAAGTAGAAGAAATTATGAACTGGTGATCTCATGTTGATGTATGAAAGTAATTTTTTGAAGCACAAAGGAAAATTTTAGATGCATTATATACTATCAAGTATGTCACAGATATAAGGGTTGTCCAATTGGAGAGGTTGAACGGGAAACAAGCCAAATGCAAGTGCATATATATAGTCACCCCACTTTCCAAAATGGATCTTTCTATAGAGGAAAAGAAAAGAAAGTTTCTCTTTTGTGTTTTAACTCGTAGGAGTTGTGAAGTTAAAAACCTAAAGAATGTTGTGATCACACCAAACAACATGATGGAATTGGTTGTATGAAACTTTCCTCTTGCAGTAAAGGAATGACACACCACACACTAAGAACACAAGATAGTCACGATGAAATAAATTTTAAGGAATCATGTTGTACAAACTATAACTTGAAAAGTCGACTATAGATAGTAGCCATTGCTTGCTAGGGGAACCAAAAGTGTATAAAAAGGAACCAACAAAGGCATGTGCTTCCCACCTAGATTAGACACCTTGGGAAGTTATGGAAAAACCATTAACGTTAATAGAGGTGAAATATATCTCAAATCCATGGCGAGAACCACAAAATGGCATTCCCTTCCAAAAATCCATACCATGTGAAGATCAACTATGTTATGCGAGGATAAGGCTAGAATTACCAAAATTTAGTGCAGCTCAAAAGGCAATCAAGGCCTGTGAGTCACAAGTATTTCCTGCATTTCCATTTTCATTTTGTTTGCAAGAGTAGATCTGTAGTCTAAATTTAAAAACATAGAGAAGTTGAGAGATCAAAGTGTAGTTGTAGAGGAACTTTTTAGCTACTAGATATGTACTTTATGGCCTTATCATCAATTCCCAATAAAGAAATAACAAGGGTGCTAGTGTTAAGCCACCTTTATAGAGATGTCAAACCTAAAAGGCAATATGGAGAAGTGCCTTACTAATGGCTAGATGTTATCAAGGAATGGGACATGCTTGGTATGATAGACAAGTTGAAATACAGAAACCATGGTGTCATAGACCACAAAAGGTTTCACCAATTTGCATAGTAAAGGTACATAATCATCACGACACAACCATGACTTCCATAGGTATACAAACCATAACAATGAGCCAAGGTTTTATAAAAGTTAGGTATTTTGGTTTTCCTAAATATCTCCCATTTTGGTTGTTATAGTAATGGAGTAAAGGCCTATGTTAAATTTATGTTAACTTGTGACATGGTGGAGTTATGTGGCTTGATGAGCCCATAGAAATGGATTCATAACTCATTCTAGGATTAATGGCTTATGTACTGTAGGAGAGGATCCAAAAAATGTCTTTAACAAAAGGAATGAAAATTTCATTACTAAAGAGGTGATAGAAAAAAATGGTGCACTTTGTGATTAACCTGAGTATTGCAACCAAAGTAGTGCAAAGGCTACCACAACTTGGCCTTTTTACAAAATTAAGAGGTGAAACTGAGAGTAGGTTAACCTCTACTCATGCCACCTTAAAGAAATGGCCAAACAATGGATTAGACCAACAAATACCACTTTACAAGCTTAGTCAAGAAAGTAAATTGCATAAGCACATAGTTATAACCTAATTGCAAAAATGGAATTTCTACCCTCTTTTCCTATAGGGTTGTCTTGCTTTTCTACAAGGTTGGATTGGTGAGAATTACTAAGGTAGAAAAAGTGATCTAATGGTGGAAAAGGGTATATTAAAGATTTTTCCAATCCTAGCACCTGTGAGAAGCCCATCTTGCACAAAACCTAACACAAAGTGTGTCCTTTAATGACCTAGAAATGTAATTTCGATGGTAGAGTTTTGAGGGAACTATAGTATGAGGAGGAGAGTTTAATGATGATAAATTGAATGTAGGATGAATGTGCCAATCTTGCAAGCCACTATTAATACCCGCAAACCAAATGAAGAATCCTCTTTTCAACTTCAAAAGAGTGGAGAACTAATGATCAATTCGAAGAAAAAATATTTAATAAGAAAGGATGAGTTGAATTTTATGAAACTAAGTGGAAATAGGGATGAGTTGAATCTTATTGCATCAAAAGACAATCCCACTTACAACATGCATATGACCTACATCCATGAAAGCTTAAAGAGAAATGTGATTTAAATCATAAGTATGTAAAATAACATTAATTTAAGGTCTAATAAATGCAAAGGAAAATAACCACATTTTTTTGGCTTTCTAATGCATATTCTTCAACCACGCTTCCCACAAGAGAATCAGTAACCAAAACTGCACCAACAACTTTTCCAAGTAAATTTCTCTCAAGTAAGACAAGGTATGGTGATAATCAAAGGCAATGCATGAATAAAATACATGAAGAGAGACTAGAGCCTCTATGTTGGGCCCTAACCCAAGGGGACTCAATAGCGTGAAACAAAATCATATGAAAGATAACATTAATCTTTTCATTGAATTAAAACAAAGTTTAAATGCATCATGGAATGAAATGACAATCTCAATCTTGTGAGCTCTCAATAGATCCTTTTCTCTCCAAAAGTTTGAATCCTATTGAGCCCTTGGGCTTGTTTATTTATAAAAAATGATTGACCGGTAGCCTCCTTGGAAAGAAGAATTCTTCCCTCTAAAATCTTGAAAAACTTATTTCTAGCTCCCTTAGATCCTCATAATTCCTTGAGTGCATCAACTTCTAGTAGATCCTTGAGGTGTAGGCAAGTGATTTTAGGGATCAAGTCGATTTGTAGGCGAGTAAATGCAAGGAAAAAGCCTCCTACATCTCCTCTAGTTTTGTCCAACCTACCTTTGCATAGTAAATGCACTAAAAAATGCTCGTTCCATGCATGTTAACCACATTAGGCCAAGAAGTATGACAAACACCCTTTAATCTCGCTATTAACATATTATATCCAAAAATATGTTAATTAATGTGATAAAAGAGGTCATTATATGCTAGATGATATCAAAATGGACCTTATAATATACCTATTGATGGGACCCATCATCATCCCCTACTGAAGGTGTATCTCACCCTATGAGCAACTTTCTCACTTGTTTGTAGCTCATGCATGGACCTCATGGCTCTCTAACATCCCAAGACACCTTAAATGGTGTTCCCACTTGAGAATAAAAATCTGCATTTGCCTCTATGGTTTCTCACTCCCTTTTTTTGTCTCCTTGATCTCTTCTCTCCTGTAAGCCTAATAGCAAGGGATGACTAGTCTTTAGCCTTATCCAATTTATCTTCAACATTTTAACAACTCTCTTATAGAATGAGGTTCTCTCTAGGCCATTCCTTATCCTTTCAAGTGAGTGGTATTCCTTAATTTGTAAACTATGGTGTAGAGCATGCCATCTCCTCTCGGAGGTCTACAAATGTTGAGTCCCCAAAAGCCTAAAAATGTCTTCAAAAGGGAGGATAGATTGCTTTTGCTTCTCTCGGTAGCAAGGGTTTAATTTAGGGTTTTCATAGATGAGACCATGATTTCTTATGTAAACCTTGGGACTTGTCAATTCTACACTCATATACAGAGGCTCAATTGCTTCCTTGGCCATAAATTTCTTCACTTCCTCATCCCTTTCTTCCTCATGGACAAGACAAGAGGCTAGGGAAATGATTTGTGCATCTCTTAGCTATTGGGTGTGGAGCCTGATTATCTTCTATATTCAAAGGTCTCAGGCGAATGCATACCCTAGGAATATTGTACACCCGTCCACACGCGGTGGTGCGAGGGGGACTTGTCGCCCTTACGAGGGTTTGTGGGGGCTGCTCCCCTATAGCTGGGAGGTCCGGGGGCTAGTGGTCCCTCGGCACGGGTTCAAGGGCAGCACCCCCGAAGCTAAAAATAGATGTAAAATTGCCTCGTAAAAGTCTAGTAATTTCTAGTCAATATGGGCCGTAAGATCTCATGAGAGAAGATATGTTTAATTTAGGGTTTTTTTCCCTAGAAGGAAACCCCTCACTATATATGAGGGAATTGTGTTGCGTCTATGTATATCTCTATATCCTGAGTGAGGAAGAGAGAGGAGATTGAGAGCGAAGAGGGTGTTATAGTGGATCTGCTATAGGTTGTATCTCCTTAAATTTTTGCTCGATAATATAAAAGGAAGGACTCGTTGTTTCTCCATGGACGTACCCCAAATTTAGTGAACCACATATATCTGTGTCTCTCTTGTTTTATGTGTTTTCTGTGTTTATATTTCTACAATATTTTATGTGTTACATTACTCTATAATATATAATTTTCTAACAACTAGTATAAAAGCCGAAGGTCTATTTAGCTGATAAACTCATAGGAGAGAAGGATTCCTTGCTCGAGTGGGAGCAATGGTGGAAGACGGTAGGTTTAGGGTTGAAAAATTTAATGGCCAAAACTACTAGCTGTGGAAGATGCATATGGAAGATTATCTGTATCAAAGATTTATGTACCTACCATTGAGCGGGAAGACAAAGAAGACGACGAGTATGACAAACACAAAATGGGATATTCTTGACAAAAAGGCACTTGGAACAGTATGACTGTGCCTAGCGGTGTTGGTAGCGTTTAATATTTCAAAGGAAACGACAAGAGAGTGTTTAACGTCAACATTGGAAAAACTATATGAAAAACCCTCGGCCTCAAATAAGGTATTTCTTATGAAGTGTTTATTTAATATGAAGATGTCAGAAGGTGGATCTATTACATTCCATTTAAATGATTTTAATATAGCTACAAGTCATTTAAGTCCTGTAGGGGTAACTTTTGATGATGAAGTTAGGGCTCTCTTATTTCTGTGCTCATTGCCAGAAAGTTGGAATGGTTTAGTTATGGCCATTAGTAACTCTATCTCTGGATCTAGTACTTTAAAGTTTCATGATTTTGTGAGTGCAATCCTTAGTGAGGAAATATGAAGGAAAATCTCTGATGAGACATCAGGAAATGCTTTGACTGCAGAGACTAGGGCAAGAAAAATGGAAAGAGGAAAGAGCCGAGGATATCGAAGTAAGTCAAGAAAAGGGAGATCTAAGTCCAGATCGGGGATAGTGTGCTGGAAATGTGGGAAGAAAGGACACTTGAAGAAAGACTGCAAGTCTTGGAAGGGAAACGAAGGAGACGCGCAGCAAGAAAGTAATCATGAAGCGAATGTAACAGGTGATGTGTTGCAAGATGCTTTGATTCTTTCATTAGAAAATATTATTAATGCCTGGGTGTTAGATTCAAGGGCCTCATTCTATGCCACACTTGATAAGAAACATTTTCATGATTATGTTCAAGGAGATTTTGGACAGGCTCGATTGGGTGATGATAAACCTTGTAAGATCATTGGAATGGGTACAATTTTCATAAAATAGCAAAATGGAAATCAATGGCTATTGAAGGAGGTAAGGCATGTTCGAGATGTGAAGAAAAATTTGATTTCAACATGGTAGTTGGGAGGTGAAGGTTACGTAACTACTTTCACAGATAAAACCTGGAAGGTCACTAAAGGATCACTAATAATAGTCAAAGGTGAAAAGGTTGGTATATTGTAATTATGCAATGGTATTTCTAATTCTATTAATTCTTTAACCTCTACAGGAGAAGATACGACATTGTGGCATCATATGTTTGGGCACATGAGTGAGAAGGGGATGCATATTCTTCACTCAAGAAATTTGTTGCAAGGATTGAAGCATGTTGATTCAAAATTCCGTGAGAATTGTGTTTATGGAAAACAGAAGAGAGTTAGATTCCTTAGAGTTGGGAAAGAAAAGAAGAGCGGAAAATTAGAGCTTGTGCATACAAATGCATGGGGACCTTCTCAGGTATCATCTCTTGGTGGCTCTCGTTATTATGTTACTTTTATTAATGATGCAACTAGAAAAACCTAGAATTATTGTATTCAAAATAAATCTGATGTATTTGATACTTTCAGGAAATGGAAAGCTTTGGTTGAAAATGAGACAATAAAAAGGTTGAAATGTCTCAGATCAGATAATGGAGGTGAATATTGCAGCAAAGAGTTTGATAGGTATTTTTTAGAGAATGGAATTCGTAGAGAGAAGATAGTTCCAAGAACACCACAAGAAAATGGTGTGTGAGAAAGGATGAATAGGACAATCATGGAGTGTGCAAGGTGAATGAGATTGCATGCAAGGTTGGCTTTACAATTTTGGGAAGATGCCATAGATACTATTGTTTATCTAATAAACAGAGGGCCTTCAAGTTCCTTAGATGGTGCTATTCCAGAGGAGGCATGGACAAGTAAAATGGTAAACTACTCATTTTTAAAGACTTTTGGTTGTGAAGCCTTTGTCCACATTAATATAGAAAGTAGAACAAAGATTGAGGAAAAATCAAAGAAATGTACCTTTATTGGATATTGTGTTAATGATTTTGGTTATCGCTTATATGATTATGAAAATCACAAAATCATTAGGTGAGAGATGTAATATTCAATGAAAAGGTTTTTTATAAGGATCAACTGCAGGAAAAGAAACAGGAAAAAGAAAACAAAGAATACACAGTGCTTGACGATATCACAGGAAAAGTGATGGTGCCTGAAAATCATAATGATCAACACCCAGAACAACAACCACAATAGCAACAAGCACTTCAAACACCTGAAAGTGGTTTCAGAAGATCTACTAGGATAAGTAGATCCCCTGATCGATACTCTCCTTCATTATATGATGTATTGTTAACTGATTTTGGTGAACGAGAATGTTATGAAGAAGTAGTGCAGGTAGAAACCAGGGAGAAGTGGGAGCTAGCCATGAAAAAAGAGATGGACTCCTTAGCACATAACGAGACTTGGGACTTAGTCAAGTTACCTTCAGGTAAAACAACACTGCAAAATAAGTGGGTTTACAAGTTGAAGGAAGAAGATGGAGGTAGAAAAAGGTGTAAAGCTAGACTTGTGGTGAAATGGTTTGCACAAAAAAAGGGTATAGACTTTGATGAGATATTTTCTCCTGTTGTGAAAATGACTTCAATCAAAACTATTCTAAGTCTAGTAGGAGTTGAAAATTTTCATCTTGAGGAGTTAGATGTAAAGACAACCTTTCTCCATGGGGATTTGGAGGAAGATATATATATGCAACAACCACAAGGATATGAGGTAAAAGGAAAGGAGAAACTAGTGTGCAGGTTGAAGAAGAGCTTGTTTGGCTTAAAACAAGCTCCAAGGCAATGGTATCTAAAATTTGATAGGTGTATGTCTGAACAAGGTTATACTAGATGT
Organism: Pinus taeda; assembly: GCA_000404065.3. Taxonomy (NCBI): domain Eukaryota; kingdom Viridiplantae; phylum Streptophyta; class Pinopsida; order Pinales; family Pinaceae; genus Pinus; species Pinus taeda. The sequence goes on from APFE030752238.1 coordinate 59,856, forward strand.
CACTTTGACCATTGTGTTTATCTCAAAAGGCAAAATGATGGCAGCTATGTTATATTGTTATTATATGTAGATGACATGTTTGTTGTAGGTCCTAACATGTAAGAAATAAATGTGCTCAAAAGGAAATTGACAAACTCATTTGCAATGAAGGATTTGGGTGCTGCAAAACAAATCCTTGGTATGAGAATAACTAGAGACAGGAAGAATCACAAATTAACATTGTCTCAAAGTGAGTACATAGAAAAATTGTTGAAAAGGTTTAATATGAAAAATGAAAAACCAGTTAGTATACCTTTGGATAGCCATTTCAAATTAAGTAAGGAGGTGTGTCCCAAGACTCAGGAAGAAATGGCTCATATGTCTAAAGTCCCATATGCATCAGCAGTTGGAAGTTTAATGTATGCAATGGTCTGCACAAGTCCTGATATTGCACATGCAGTGGGAGTTGTAAGCAGGTACATGAACAATCCATGAAAATAACATTGGATGGCGGTGAAGTGGATTCTGAGGCATTTGAGAGGTACCACAAATAAAGAATTATGCTTTGGTGGTTCAAACATTGCTCTACAGGGATATGTTGATGCAGATATGGCAGGTGACAGAGATAACAGGAGGAGCACTATAGGATATGTATTTACTGTAGGTGGAATAATTGTCAATTGGGATTCAAAAATACAAAGTGTTGTTGCACTTTCAACAATAGAAGCAGAGTATGTTGCTGCTACAGAGGTTAGTAAAGAAATGATTTGGTTACAAAGGTTTCTAGATGAATTGGGTAAGAAGCAGTAGTTGGGCAGGTTATATAGTGACAACGAGAGTGCCATACATCTCACAAAGAAGTCTCTATTTCATTCCAAGACTAAACATATACAACTCAGCTACAATTTCATACGGTCAACATTGGAAGATGGATAGTTGAAGCTGGAAAAGGTACACACTAGCCACAATCCTGCAGACATGCTAACAGAAGTTGTAACCAGGGAGAAACTGAGAATCTACTCAGTTTCAATTAGTCTTAAATTATGATGAATAAGATGAGAAATAACCAGGTCCAAAGTGGAGTCATTGTCTAGAAAATGAAGCAGTGGTGGAGTTATTATAATCAGTCTCCAAGTGGGAGATTGTTGGGTGTGGAGCCTGATTATCTTCTGTATTCCAAAGTCTCAGCCAGATGTATGCCCCAAGAAAACTATACACCCCTCCATGTGGGTGGGTGCAGGGGGGGACTTCTCCCCCCCCCCCCCCCCTCGACCCCCGCGGGGGTTCGGGGGGCCAATCTCCCCCAGATGGGGGGTCCGGGGGCCAGTGTGCTCCTGGTGGGGGTTCGGGGGCAACACCCCTGAAGTTAAAAATAGATGTAAAATTGCCTTGTAAAAGTCTAGTAATTTCTAGTCAATCTAGGTCGTTCATGAGGCAGATGATGTGACGATAGAAGTTATGTTTAATTTAGGTTTTTTTTCCCTAGAAGGCAACCCCTCAATATATATGATGGAATTGTATTGAGTCTACATATATCTCTGTATTCTAAGGGAGGAAGAGAGAGGAGATTAAAAGCAAAGAAGGTGTTACATTGGATCGGTTGTAGGTTGTATCTCTTTAAATTTTTGCTAGATAATATAAAAGGAAGGACTGGTTGTTTCTCCATGAACGTAGCCCAAATTGGGTGCACCACGTATATCTGTGCTTCTCTTGTTTTATACATTTTCTGTGTTTATATTTCTGTAATATTTTATGTGTTCCATTGCTCTGTAATATATACTTTTCTAACATCAACTTTTAGTTGGGGCCCAAAAAGTTCATGTTTGTGAGGTCCATGTTGTGCATGTATAACTCAACAAATTTGTCCCTATCCTCAATGTTGACTTGTTTGCAGAAATCAATGAACTTCTTATAAGCCTTAAATGGGAGAGATCCAAATTGTGTCAATGTCTTGATTGGAAATTGTAGCAATTGTTCTTTGAGTAAGATGGAATATGATTTAGATGGATGACTGTAATGGATGGCCTCCATGGCCGAGTTTTCCATGGTGGAATGTTGTGTTTCCTTCTCCTCTAATTACTCTCTTAACCTATTATATTCTAATCATAATTGATCCCTCATGATTGACCCTTTGAATTTCAAGTCAACCATTTCTTCATCCATTTTTGTCATATTTTCTTCCATGGGGCACACATCCTCAAGATTCTTGGACTTAGCAATTTTTATCCACCTATGAGCATCACTTCTCTAATATTATAGTTCAAGTAGGATGGGGACTACAAATGTTTCAGTTATGACTCACCCTTCTTTATAAGGCCTGTAGTAGGAAGCAAGATCAAGTAGTTGATCATGATCTTGGAGTTTTTGTAGTCCCTCTTATCCCTCTTGAGGTGCTACAATTATCGTGCAACAATTATGCCCCTTCATGAAGAAATCCTTTTCCTTCATGTAGGTAGGAAATTTTTGCTTTTAAATGCTTCACTCTATCTTCCCTAGCTGTTGGCCTTCTTATGTATGTATGAGGATACCTTCCCTTGGCTTTGAGGGAGGTTACTTCTCCAATTTTGCCTTTTCCTCATATGAATTCTCCTTGTCGGTGGCTAACAGATTCTTTAATTGTGATTGTGTTGGAGATTGGATAAACCAACACTCCCTGTGTGTTTCATGACATGGACTAACCACCTCTCATGGATCCTTATCTCTTGTGATGTGATCATTGACTAAGACTTATGAGTTTTGCTCTAGCAGTATCATAGTGTAGGTAATGAGTTCAATAAACACTCGGCTCACATTGGGGGAAGATTGTTGGGCATTGGATAAACCAACACTCCTCGTGTGTTTCGTGAGATAGAATAATCACCTCTCATGGATCCTTATCTCTAGTGATGCAATCATTGACTAACACTTATGGGTTTTGGTCTAACGAGAGTTGTGATTCCCAACTTATTGGGACTTTTGAAGGAGGTAGAGGCTTCCTTTGTTTGATCCTAGTGCTCTTCCTTATTTTAAAATATATGGGTAATTTCTTGAGCTACCTATTTTTGGTTTTGATAGGTATGATAAGGGTTGAAAGGGTGGTATCCACCTCTTGTTCACTATTCCCTTCTCAGGGACTTACTTGTTTATTTTGTTGTCTCTTCTCTCAAGGTCTAAAGGGATCCCCAAGGGTATTTTTGTTGCATTTGGTTCCCCTCCTTATTCCTCCTTTCCTTCTATAGTACCTTATACAATCTCTTCTTTATTTTCTTCAACATCTCCCTCCTTTTCATCTTCCTCTTTACAGTCACTTTGTTTGGTGTCCCCTTCATGTTCTATGAGAGATTGGGCTTGAGTCTCAATGAAGGGCTCCCTATCCGTGTCCACAAAATCAATCCATAGCATAGGGTTCTTGAGGTGGCTCTATGAATTCATAACAATAATATTGATGAGGCCATGACTAGCAATATACCAGTGATTCCCTTCTCTCACCCTTGGGATGATTTCAATCATAGAGTGAAGGAGAAAGTGGGGAATATCGAGCCTCCTTGAGATGGCCATTTATATTTGGAACCTCAACTCATATGGTATACTAAAGTGGTAATAATACACAATTATTAACCTTTCTTCACAAGATACATATTTTAGGATGTGATTAGCCACTTCATCCCATAGGTAAAGAAGGCTCTCCCTTCTAACTCCATTCTTGTTTTCAACTAGCTTTTCTTCAAGGAGGGAAAAATTCTTCTTAGTTGTGATGAATTTTTTGCTCTCCTCCTTGCCCCATATATCTCCTACAGGTAGTGTGCTCACTTTTCTAATGATCTATACATTAAAATGGATGGAATTTGCTCTTACAACCATGGTGGCATTGTCTTCCCCTTGAGAGTGAAGGGTCATGGCAAATTCATGGGTTATCTCATCATCATTCCCTTTGAGCTTTTCAAAGAACCAAATCCATTGGTGGCATATGAATGTATCTCCAACAAGTGGAAGTTTATGGATTCTTTTAATGTCTATGGGCTCCCTTCTATTGAAACTGAGTCCCAAACTTTCTACTTTTGCTTCTCCGAGTGTTCTCGAAGAATTTTTGTGAATGGTTTTGTTCTAAGTAGCCTATAACTTCAAGACAAAGGTGAGAGGGTTAGGGCTCTTCTTCTGGACAAAGGGACAAGAATTCCATGTCAAATTTCAAATAAATTGATTGTGTTATTCCCTTAGTTAGAAAAAGGTGTTTAGAACAAAAATAAAATCTGCAAGGGTTTGCTAAATGATGTTTTTATAGGAAAAATTTTAAACCACGTTTTCTTAATTATTTAGTCATGGGAGATGAGTAAAATTCACTAATTACCCTTCCCTAGATTATTTATTCATGGTTGTGATGATTTGTAGGAAAATTCTTGTCAATTTTAACCCTCTTTCACCTCCCGACCTGATCATGTAGCATTGTTCTACTGCAGTCATGGCTGATCCTATAGCAGATGTTATTTGACACTGTTCTATCTAGATTGACTTATTATAGTACATCTAGGAGATGGCACCATTTTAGGGTGTCATATCTATAAAACTATTAAATGACATAATGCCAATTTTTGTGATTGATATTATTTACAACAATTTGAATTATTGTTATAGTAACTTATTTTGTTTATTTTCAAAATTAAGGAAAAACACCCTAATATCATTTCATCCTCATTAAATCATATATTTCTCCCATTGGATGCATGGCATCGATATCTTATGTATAAAAAGAGGTTAAATAACATGGAGGACAAGAAGTTTCCTAAAATTCTTGTAACTCTAGCCAAAACCACCTTCAACTCAAGTGGGGATGGTGTAGAGATGAGAAATCTTGGTAGACCATTGGGAGATAAATGAGGAGATTATTTCATAGAAAATAATGTTAAGATTAAATATTGAATGGCATCATAATTTAATTATTATTAGTGGGGTGATAGAGTTAGAGGGTAAAATGAAACTAAGAGATTAGATTAAGGAGGTGATCAACACAAATATTGAAAACTCCAAGTATCTAGACTTTGTTTGGAGTAATGTAAAGAACAATTTATTTTTTAATTATGAGAAAACTCTTATTATCTCAAAAGTGAAACTAGGCGGTTAAAGTCTAAAAACACCATAGTAGGAAATTACTTGTCACCTTTGTAACACTAAGAGGGTTGAATATGAAAAATACAAAGTTCTCTTATATTTTGTAGTTGATACTCATATTAGATATAAATTTAAAAATATTTTTGATGCTACTAACCTTCTTGATATTTCAACTCAACAAAACTATGTTGGCATTGACATGCTTCTGCTAATGCTTTTCGAGAATAGAAATACACTTCTAAGAAATTATAAGTAATCTCTTTATGCCCAAGAAAGGTCTAAAATACCATATTCACTCTTATTGGATGTTAATCATTATTAGTATTGTCATCATTATTCTATATTATTATAAGAAATTTACACCACTTTATAGTTTACAAGAAGAAATAAATTATGAAATGGAATAGTAACATAATTTATTTTTATTATTTACATTTTTGTGTTAAAATCTAAGTTGGTTGAGACTTCATGAATAATAAATTAATTTAATTAAAAAATTATTTAATAAGAATGACATGGTAATTTGTCTATTATCAATCATTTTAACAATCAAATCAATATGAATAAAAAATAGCAGTTATGTAGTATAGATTGGTTTATTTCAAATACAAGTGAAAAAGAAAATAACTAAAGTAGTTATTGAAAAATGTTCAATATTATCTGGAAGTCTTTGATAATTATATTGTAAAATACATAATTAATACTCCTCAAGACTTAGATTTCTTACATTATTTTTATTATTAATTTAATAATTATATTGTATTAATCAAGTTCAATATTTAAATAACGAGTAATATATTTGTAAGACATTTATTACCTATTATGTATTATTATAGGAAATTTATACCACTATAGGAGATAAGAGAAAATTAATTTATGAATTGGAAAAGCGACATAATTTATTTTTTATGCTCAAAACTAACTTGATTGATGCTTGATTCATTAATAATATATTAATTTGCTAAAAATATATTACTTATAAAAATATTTAGTAACAAGGACATTAGTAATGTCCAATATCTCATATTAATAATTCTAACAATAAAAAACAATTATGAATAAGAGTAGCATATTAATCATTCTAACAATAATAAAACAATTATGTTACATAAGATAGTCATGGCTAATTTATTTAAATAAGAGAATTTAGGCTTGTATATTTTTACTAGCCATTAGACCAGATTGGAAATAGAGTACTAAAGTAGACTATATAATTTTTATTGAAATGTTAAATATTTATTGTTAAAATGATTGAATATATTACATTGAAAAGAACATATAATTGATATTCCTCTTACATTATTTCTATTATAATAAATCTTTATATTATTGTATTAAAACCAAGCTTTTCCATACTAACTCATGAGTAATAGATTGCGTACAAATTTTCTTAACTATCAAACTATTTAAAGACATAAATATTGTTTTTGTTACTATTATTAACTATGATACTATTGACACTAAATAACTACTTTTTATTTGTTTAGTATAAGTTATTATATTCGTACATGTTGGCACATCTTCAAAGAATAGAAGATAAAATATTTGTAAGTCTACTAGTGTCATTTGGTGATCATTTTTTTTTTGAATTAGAATGCAACTTACTAGAACTATTTGATTTATATCAAATATACTAATAAATAGTAAGGAAATATCACCTCAAACTTTATTTTAATTGTGTAGCATTTACTTATTAAGTATTTAAATGGATTATATTA
>APFE030752238.1:66657-82144 GCA_000404065.3 Pinus taeda
TCTCTATTTTAACTAGCTCAAAGAAGAAAATTAATATAGCCAAGATTAGAACGAACTCTCATGAGCTCCATAGTGAAATCAGTAGTTGGGCAATTCCTAAAACACCATAGATTGAAAGGTTCTGCCATCTCCGTGAGAATACGAAAATCGAGGATGAAAATCACTTCTTCTTAGAGTGCCCCCGGTACAACCACATTAGATCTCAGTTTCAAAATCATTGTTGCAATGGTTACCTTCCTAGCCTTTTACATTGTCAAAATTATAGTGAGCTCACGAGGCTTCTCTCCAAGATTTTTGAGCATAGGAATAACATCTTAAATCAAATTAAATAATTCATTTCTTTAGGCATGATAAACCAAAGTTTGATCTCAGTGGGCATTAACCATCATCATCATCATCATTAAACTTAGCCACTTCAATATTATTTTAATATACCAGTCTAAAATATAATTTTTTAAGTGTATTATTGAATTTGACTATGCACATTTGGTAAAGTGAGAAGTTATGTTGGTTAAAAGAAACGTTTATCTTAAAAATTGAATGATAGTGTCATGTAATTATCACGAAGTATCGCGACATGATTACATTTAATTTGACTAAAATGAGCATATATGTAGTAAATAATATAAAACTTCACAAAAAATAATATGAATAGAAGTTTGGTATACATTTAGCCATGAAAATTATTTTTGAATTATATGAATAGAACCTTCAAAAACAAAATTACATTCATGAATCACCTCCACTTAATCACAACATACTTCCACGCCACATTTAGTTATCTAGGTCTTCTTGTAATGTTCTTTCTTTGGCATCCATACCCAAACTATGATATTGATTGAAATAGATCCAATTAACTTTCATTATGAATCAATACTCAATAATATTAAAAAAAAATCGATTTTATTTCCTTGAAATAGGCTTTCATCAATCCACCTTTACATGAAGGGTTTCACTTTCACTATCATTGAATATATATATAAGGTGGATTTTGACATCTAAAACATTTCTCCTTCATCCTCATTTCCTTATTTAAGTAGTAACATCTTTTCTTTGTGAACATAAATCATATAATTGAATGTTTTCTTTGGCTTGTTGAAAATGGGTGTAACATATATTGGTTCATCTATCACATCATCAAAATCTCCATTAAAAGTAAGTGGATTATATTGTAGTCATCATACATAATTTTCCTTGTTGTGGGCAAGAAATCCTTAGAAGATGAAACACTTTTGTCGACTATTCTATGCTCATTATAGATTTAATGTAATTTAACAATAAGTATTTCCCAATACACTACTATATTTTTCCATTCTCCTATCAAAATTGGTGAATCCTCATTTCCAATAGTGTCTTTCAACACTTTTGTGTATGATTTTATTCCCTCCTTTACTTGTTTTAAGTAGACATCATTATCTTTGGGACGTATGAAAGATGGCCTCCATGTTGGAAATTTAGGGAAACCTTCATCATCTATATTATACATCTCATCTCATTTTGACCACTCAATATCATTAATGGATTCTTTGTATCATAGTAGTGGAACATCATTGAGTGCAAGAATTTGGAAGTATTGGAAATTAAGGTGTTAGACTACCACATTTCCTCGTCCTTGATGTTTCCATAAAGGAAAATTTTGAAGTCGTCTTTTAAAAAGTAATATCAATGAATTAATTTAAAAATATTATATTGGTAGACATTTGTTGAAGCATTGTTCCTCATCATCTAGTTCTTGGTACCAAAATCGAATATATATATATATATATATAGACGTAACAATTAGATAACTAGGTAGAATTATATAATGGTAGATATTAACTCATAAAAGTTTTAGTTATATAAATACCAAGGTAATTTTCATTTGTATTTTGAAAGTTTTAAAATTACATTCCAAAACTTTAGTTGCAATGTTGGGACTCCCTACCTTTACATATCTCAGAACATACTATTTAGGATGGATACAAAGGGATATTAAACTCAAAGTCTTAGAAGCATGTAGATTTTAGTTTTGTCGTATAGTTATGTTCGTGAATAAAAGTGTGAATTTATGCATATAGAAATAACTGAAATATATTTTGGAAGCTCATAGCTATATAATAGAGACGAGAGAAAAATAATGCATGTTGCTAAAAAAAAATTGTGCTTGTGCGTTATAGTTGCATACTTATGCATTGGAAGCAAGGTATATAATACTTTAATAATACATTTATTCATAAACTCCAAAATTGGACACAAATCATATTTTCTACATGACACAATCCCTATAATATGTTTTCTATATTTAATTTTATGACAAACACAAACATAATATCGAAAACAAAACATAATATTGAAAACAACAATTGAGAGCAAAAGAAGTCTAACACATTATAGATTTCATTATAATTCAAACACTACCACATTGCCAAGAACAACACTACAAGGTGAAACAAATCTAACACGTGAAAGATTTCCTTCTAAGGCAAACAAGAAAAATACTACATTGTAGGATGAAATAAATCCAGTGCATTCCAAGTTAACTTCTAGTGCCACCATAAGCATGTTTCGAATAACAACATTGCAATGCAAAAAAAAATATAATGCATGTTAGATTTCCTTCGACTATAAACATAATCAAAATGCAAGGTGAAACAAATCTAACACATGCAATGTGCTTGTGTTTGGAAAATAAGGAAATATAACATGTGTTATATTATTTGTTTTACCCTCCAATGCCTTTTTTTATGCTCTAGGAAAATCTAGAATGTGTTAAATTTATTTTACTTTCTAAGATTAGTGTTTGTGCTAGAAGAAAATGTAGCATGTGTTATATTTTTTTCGCCTTGCAATGTTTTTTCTTGTACTAGAAACAAATCCAACACACATTAGGTTTTTTTTACTTTGTAATTATTTTGTTTGTGTTAGAAATAAATTTATCACGTGCTAGATTTTCTTTAATGTACAATGTCTTTTTGTGCTAGAAATAAATCTAGTACGCACTAGATTTGGTTTATCCTAAAATTCTTATGATTGTGATTTTGGTTTAATATTCAATTATTTTGTGTTTTTCCTTACACTTGATTTGTGTTACCTTACAGTGCTTATGTTTGTATGAGAAACAAATTTAGGATGTGCTAGATTTGTTTTACCTTGCAATTCTTATTTTTGTAGTGGAAATAAATCTAGCTAGTGCTAGATTTGTTTTAGTGTGAAATTATTTTTTGTTTGTTTTGCCTTACAATAGGTTTTTCTCAATTTACAATGTTGTGTGTGTATTAGAAACAAATCTATCACATATTAGATTTGTTTTACCTTGCAATGCCTATGTTTATGCTAAAAGGAAATTTATAGCACATTGGATTTCTTTTACATTGCAATATTGGTGTTTGTGCTAGAAATAAATCTAGTGCACAATGTATTTCTTTTACCTTGTAATGGTTATGTTTGTGCTAGAAAACAATCTACCTTTGCACCAGATTTGATTTACCCTACAATGCTTATGTTTATGTTGGAAGGAAATCTAGAGCATGTAACATTTATTTTACGTTGCAATGTTAGTGTTTCTGATAGAAATAAACCTAGTGCACACTAGATTTATTTTACCTTGAAATGATTTTTTTTGTGCTATAAACAAATATGGCATACACTAGATTTATTTCCCCTTGAATTGTTTTTGTTTGTAGTAGAAACAAATCTAACATGTACTATGTTTATTTTACTATGCATTGCTTTTGTTTGTGATTTCATTTCACTGTGCAACATTTTGTTTTCCTTATATTAGATTTGTTTTACCCTGCAATCCATGTATTTTTACTCAAAACAAATCTAGCACGCACAAGATTTGTTATACCCTAGAATGTTTGTGTTTCTCCTAGAAACAAATCTAGCATTCACTAGATTTGTTTTACTTTGTAATGCTTTTGTTTGTGGTAGAAACAAATATGGCACATGCTAGATTTGTTTTACCCTCGAATATTTTTTTGGGGTTTTTGTTTTAACCTGCAATTATTTTATGTTTGGCTTTACACAATATTTATTTTACCTTAAAATGTCTTTATTTATGTTAAAAACAAATCTAGCACGCACTAGGTTTATTTTACATTGAAGTAATTTTGTTTATGCTAGAAGAAAATATAGTGTCAGAGATTTGTTTTAACTTAAAATGAATTCGTTTGTAGTAAAAACAAATCTAGTGCAAATAGATTTGTTATACTCTGCAATGCTTGTGTTTGTCTTAGAAAAAATATAACACTCACTAGATTTGTTTTACCCTGCAATGTTTGTTTTTGTCTTAGACACAAATCTAACACTCTCTAGATTGTTTTACCCTACAATGTTTTTGTTTGTTCTAGAAACAAATATAGCACCTCCTAGATTTGTTTTAGATTGCAATTCTTTTATTTGTGCTTTTGTTTTACGCTACAATGTTTTTTTGTTTTTCCTTATACTAAATTTGTTTTACCTTATAATGTTATATATGTGGTAGAAAAAAATATGGTGGGTCATAGATTTTTTTACCATGCAATATTTAATTTTGTGCTAGAAACAAAAATAGAGCACACCAAACTTCTTTTACCTTATAATGTTTTTGTTTGTGCTTACAATGATTCTGTGTTTTTCCATACACTATTATTTTCTACCTTACAATATGTGTGTTTGTGTTAGAAACCAGTCTAGCACATGTAATATTTCTCTTACCTTACAATGTCTCTCTTTATGCTAGAAGGAAATCTAGTGCATGTTAGATTTGTTTTACTTTTCTATGTTGGTGTTTCTATGAGAAATAAATCTAGCGCACAATATATTTTTTTACCCTACAATGCTTTTGTTTGTGTTTTTCCTTACACTTGATTTGTTTCTTATACTAGATTTGTTTTACATTACAATGCATATATTTGTGCTAGAAAATTTTTTGTGGGAACTATATTTATTTTACCTTGTGATGTTGTATTTCTCCTAGAAATAAATCTAGCTCATGTTAGATTTGATTCATGGGGAGCTAGACTTTTTTTTATCTTGAAATGTTTCTTTTTTATCTTATGTTTCTATTAGAACTAAATCTAGTACACACTAGATTTACTTTATGTTGGACAACTGGCATTGTGTGTGTGGCTAGTGGCCTTAAGAAGGCATCTGCAAGTATGTTGGCATTGATCTCAAAAGTCATGCTTAGGAGTTGTGTTTTTCATTTGGCTTGCCTAACAACTAGCAGGGGTAGTTGCATTGATGTCAACTAGACAAGCTTGGTTTCTTGTTGCACCAAATGCTCGCAGTGATGTGTAATGTACCTCCATGGCCTACCTAGAATGTAGCCCCTAATTCCCCACCTTTTAAAATCTTTCCTTAGTTATAATTAATATTTCCTTGGTTATAATTTCATTGCATACATTAATGATCTTAATTAAACTCTACTATCATGATCACCCATCATGATTAAAGAGTTTCTTTCATCACCCATAACTAACTAGTTTGGCATAATTAGATACAAATTTTAGATCAGACATTATACAGGTAACCTATCTCATACACTTATAATTATTACCATTATTTACCAAGTTATGATTCCATACTAGAGCTATTTTTCATTATAGGCATACTAGGTATCATCAGCAACCTTGTGATATTCAAGTCAATTTCACTGGATATCTCATTGACCCTTATATGCATAACTAAAATAATATACCATGAATTCCTTATATCTCATGCAAGAGCATATAATTCCATTATACACGACATAGACCATGGTGAACCTTTTATAATATTATGAAGACATTCCTCCATAATTGTTCCACATGCATGAATATCTGTAACATACTTAAGCATGCTACCATTTCTTATGTGCATTCAATCTCATACATTATTAAAGCCATCATTTCCATCATAAATATTACTCTTAAGAAATTGATAGAATGCAAATTGATCCTCACTGAGTATACATGAAATATAAAATTTGACCATCATAAATGATTATGTTACCTAGATTATAGTATGGTAATCTGCAACCATATACCATTATTTGCAATGTTAACTAGAAGCTTTATATAACAGTAAAAGTTCCTTCATTAACATAAAGAAAATTTCCGTTAGATTCATTTAGTATCTTACTCATTCATACACATAAGAATAAAATACAAATAGCATCATACCAACACATAAGCCAAGACTATTAACATATCCAATATTGAACCAAATAAAATAATCACAGGAATGGGAAGAGACCAACATACAACCATTCCATGCAAATGTTACCAACAAAAACTCACTTGGATGGAGGAACAACATCACCCTACCATGAATCACCTCCGGTTTCCCCTGAGCCAAAGATCTTGCCAGGGATCAACTGTCCTCAATTGATCAATGCACTAGGTATTTAATACCATCTTTCATGATTTAGTTACCATTAGCAGCATCCCACTTTATGGATTTTTCCATTTTCCTCGGTCTTATATGGAAAATCTCATCTTTATCTCCCACGGCGCTTTTCCACATACAAGCTTGCCTTTATCTCCTATAAAGCTTTTATGTCGAATGGATCTTTATCTCCCATCCATCTTATGGATATCCAATCCATTCAAGTTTATCTAAATCACATATAGAAGCTCATCATGAAAGATTCATCTCTATATGATTCCTCATGGGATTTGGAAAGCATCTCCTGTCTCTTGTTGCTGCACCCTCCAAGTGATTTATTTAATAATTTTTTTAATAACAGATTTTCTTTTCATATTACATATCACCTAAATTTCCTCAACTTAGGTTTTGAATAATTTAACCCATGAAGGAGGGTATCAAAGCTAGCTTTCCTCAACTTAGGTTTACAACATTTAACACACAAAGGAAGATATGAGACCTAGCTTCAACTTAGATTAGTTTTACAATAATCTAGTACAAAAGGGAGGGGTGTTACATACTCCCCCCCTTAAATTTTACACTTTCCTTGGTGTATCACTGCATCATGTCCTCATTCACAGGTAGCTGGTTTCTAAATCAACAGCTCTCATGGCTCGTCCATCTGATGCAATTTTTTCAATGTACATCTGTCACAAGGAGTGTTGCGAGTGCCTCTCCTTCCATAACTAAATCGGTCTCAAGGAGTGCTCTCCTTCCATAGTTACCTATAACATTTTTTTCAAGCCATTTGTGAGAATTTATAGATGCACGATTTTAACTATGATAATATCATAATCTGCTACTTCATATTATTAAAGTAGCCATTTCTTATTAGTAATTTTATCTGAGAAATGCATGTTCTCTACTTGCATTCTTTCAATCCTTTGTTTTCTTGTCGAACACCTACATATTGCAGTCTCTCTGCATAGAATACATCAGTTAGCATATATTCCACAATAATATGCCTGCAAGGTCATAAGATATTACTTCACATCGCAATATATATTCATATACATATATTCATTGTAATTGTATGTATGCCAAACTACGATTAACCATAGTTACTTATACCAAACTTAGTTCCCTTCTTGTGGATAACCTCCAGGTTAGTTTACCTAGCGAGACATCGATCCAATGACTAGTGCATACCTGCTCACAAGGTATATTATACACAAATTTCATTTTTCAACCTTGTAGCATATGTAGTCATATGGTCCCATATGTACTAATGTACATAGTCCAGCTATGGTACAACCTATAATACCATCCTCATGGTATCACCTGCATGACATAAAATTTATCCACATATTATTCCACCATGTTAGTGTCATACCAACATTTATTTATCATGGTTCATATGTGTAATTAAGAAAGCTTTATGTCATGTATAAATCAATTCAGATGTCATGTGGTTACAATATCAATCAAATATTATTGTATTCATGAATACTTTCATCTTAATCATACATTTTTCTTAATATTATAAAATAGACTCTTAACTCATAATTGTTGAAGTTTAATATTCATCAGATCCTTAATTCACCTCATATGTTTTACTTTTGCACTTTTTATGCCTCAACAACATGAGTCTTGGCCATGTATAATTTAGTGTAGTTATGCATGAAAGCTTTTACTACTTCCAATTCTACACTCCTTGTAGTTGTAAGTGTTTATCTTCTCGTGATATTTACATGTTAGCTCACCCTTAACATTAAATCACCCTTTACCAAAAGATGAATTATCTATTTTATGAATTCTTGTTTGAATCGCGCAACATTTCCTTATGTTGTCGAGACACCTCATCATTGCAATCCAATAAGAGATCCTCTCAAAATTGCTTGGTACAAATTATGATATCAATATATTTAAACAGATTTGTTAAATATCATTTAATTGACCGAGTGTTCCATACCATTTGTGTTACTTCATCAATTACTATGGCTTTGCACTCAATGATACTTATAGGTTCTATTGTAGATATCCATAAAATAATGCATTTGTCCTCGAAACCTATTAAGTTTCCCCTCAATCATAATTTCTTCCAATCGAAGAACAAGTCACATTGTAAGAAGATGCATTAATCAAAGGATTTGACCACAATTTATACAATTATATAATATTTATACTATAACATGCTCTAAATCCTTTACTTTGGTATAATACTTTCATAGAAATTATACCATTTATAAGATGTTTGTATAGCATGATGACCAAAGTTTAATCTTTGATCAAAATCATAGTCTAGTTTTATGAGAATTGTGATTCTTACATTCATGAAGGCAACATATTTAAGTATGCCACTCAAGTACCTGTATTCTCCAGGGATTAATCACTTCAACAATCTCCGATGGTTCCATTATAAGGGTATCCGAAGTACAAACGAGATGGATGTTTGTTGTCCCAACCATTCTCACTACCCTTCATCTTCCACCCATATGCATTATTTTTTATTCATTTTAACAAAATCAAACAACATTACTTTTAAGGAATTTGCTCTCTATTGCATGTTACAACATTGTTGGTCATAAAAAAAAATTGTGAGTAATATTAATAACCTTCAATTTCTTTGTATAACATGACTCCTAACATAGTCATGCATACTTTGCCTATTCGTTGTTGGCATATATAATCCCAAGCGTTTATGTTATCAATATATAACTTCAATATATTTCAAGCAACTCAAATCCCCTACATGTGGGAAGAACCAAATTTCTACATGCTATGAATATTTGTAAGCATTGATAGCAGTGTAACATTGATTCTACAAATCACAACTATGCCCAACATATAAGAAACAAAACATACAGTCTATCACAACACAACAACAAATTCACATTACCTAACCAATATAATCACTAGGACAATCACACTCTTTTCTTCAAGAGAACATACTCCCCCTTACTAGTCATTGGTGTAAAAAACATTTTTATGATTGTTGAGCAATGACTTTTACTTTCTTTCACCAATACGAGAATTTATCAGGAAGTGCTTACATGTAAGATTCATATGACTCATTACTATGCATAGATATTAAGCATGATCCTTCTTTAAACATTTTTATCTAAATGACCATTCAGCTAGACTATGGTAGCACATACAATTCATGACAATGCATGGGTATATGTATCATTACACAACAATACAACAATGATACAACCATGTTTTTATTTATTATCTAATTTTATTTTCTAGGGTTAGGTGATTTTATTTAGCAATGCATCTATAGCGTAGTTGTACCAATCACCATTTAAATCTCTTACCTATTAGAACAATTGATTCTAATATAGTTTTCCACACAGTTCATCAAATAGTTCATGCCATGGCTTGGGATGTTGATCCAATGGTAGATATTGTGTTAGAGGGTTTAAGCAACTATTTGTAAGTTCTTTTTGTCATTCGCAATACCATTTTTTGTCAAATTTCCTTTTATGTACATCTAGATGCTATCATGCATATATATGTATTTTTCCTTCTCTTTTGATACTACAATCTCCACATGGTCAAGCATGACTATTTTGGAGATTTACATGAAAATCAACCCACTAGAAAATTTACATGTAGATGATTTATTGTTATAACACATATAAGTGATTTCGATAATGAATTATTGTGACAAATATCAACAATGTTTTTTTTACTATGATGATTAGCTCACGCTCATCACTAAGTATTGAGAGTTATTCATAGAGTCGTCATGGAACAAAATAGAAGTGGCTATATATTATAAATATTATGTGGCATACTGTGAGTGAATTTCTAACAACATTGTCATTTACAATGTATTTACTGTACAATGCCATATACATCAAATGTTTGTTCCAATTGCAGTAATAAAGGTACACAATACTTACACATGTGAGCCTCCTCACTGTCTCACATCATCATTTCTTTTGAATTAAAGCAACTATAACATTTTAAATCCACAATCATAGCCATATGCAATGTTTAGTGTTGGAGTACACTATTAGAATTATTTATTCACTCCTTGAATACCATAATCATACTTATCACTTATACATCATGGTTACTAGTAATTTAGTTTTAATCATTCTTATATAATGGCTTTCTTGATCACTTCTCATATCGATGATATATACTAAATTTATTTTTTTAATCGTGAGAAGTATTAATGCATGAACACGCATATACATAACTTTGTTTCTTATAATAGAACATATATCAAATATGTAGTAAGATATAAAATATAACCTTCAGGAATTAATATAAGCCCAACAAATCAAGGTAACAATACAATCTCTTTGGTGCAGTTCATTTCTCATGAACACAGTGAAAATTCTATTTTTATATATAACACATTGTGCATAATATATAGATAGATATATATATCAAACTCGTTTAGTAATAACAAATTTAATCTGAAAAACAATACTTACCCATGCTATCTGCAGCATAACGAGGTCTCTCTATATTTTCCACAACCATCATCGAAATCGAAGCTTGTAACAATGATATATCACATTGATTATGTTATCACCATCATTCATCACCACAAGGACGATCGGTATGAACGAGAGATCCCAACAGTGGAACGATTGTATAGATTTTCAGCCACAGGAAAGCAACATCTCGTCCCTTAAAAGGAGGGTTATGGAAATCGTCTCTACACAAATAGGCAATTTTTAAACAAAATCATCTCTCGTTTTGCCCTCTACATCAGTAGTTGTGATTTTTATGAAAACCATAACTATAAGGGCTTGTGAGTATTTTCCGCAAGACTTTTTTTGCGTCGCCATTTTTTCATATCCATGTTTAGGTTACTCTAAACAAAACTAGGTTGGTCATTTCATTGGTCACATCTGATTCTATGGCTTTTAATTAGTCTTTTTGATATCATGCTACAACAGTCCTTAAAAATGTCACTAAAAAACGATGCCATTTAGAACCATTTAGAAACCCATTTCACCCCATCATCTTCTCTATCAATCTACAAGACATATGTGTGAACATGAAACTTAAGAGTGCAACACTAATGGCATGTTGGCACTAACTGCATGCATATGCAGGAGGCGATTCACAATCTTCTGGAAGGAACTAAGGGACTTCAATATCCTCATCTTGATATAAAAGAAAAATGGATAAACATTATCTTCAGGCTTTTATCCTTTCATGATTGGGTTTACCACCCAGATAAGATTGAATTTCAGATAACTTCTATCCCACAACGACAATGATGAACATGAGGACTTAGTGGATATGCATTCATGATTTACAAAAGCAAACAACTTTGCCACAACTTTTCCTCGATCCATAACAAATCATTCTGTTGGTCCCAGATGCACAGCAAAATTAAACACAATAACACACAGCAGAAAAATCAAGCACATAAGACACAAGAATTAATGTGGTTCAACCAACCAATCTGGGCTACGTCTATACAACATAGGCATCAGGAATTTATTAATCAAAACAAGAGATTACATCATGAAATCCTCACACACTCTTAGCCAACATCCGAATGATTTCCTGTTATATAGCATAGAGAATCTAACAGCCTCATTAACTCACTCACATCAAATATAGGAGGCATTAATCATCTCCCAACAACCTGGAGCTAATCTAGGAACTGAATTTCTATTGTTGTCACCTTCAGAGATTTTTGCCTATTTTACTCTAAATAGAAAATCTCAACAATCTCCACCTTGACAACAATTAGCCTGATGCCTTGTTCTTATTATTTTATCTTTTTTTCAAGCCAAGAGAAGCCAAACACCAGCGTAGCTTCTCTAACAAAACTGGTTTCGTGAACATGTATGCACAATTCTCCTTTGTATGCACCTTTTAAAGAGAGACTCCCCTTTCAGTGATAACCTGTCTTACAAAATGGTACTTGATCGGTATATCCTTTGATTTACTATGATAGACCGGATTCTTAGCCAAATTTATTGCACTTTGACTATCACAAAATAACTTGATGCTGTCCTGCAACCTACCAAATTCACCAAACAAACCTTTCAACCAAATCGCTTCTTTGCAAGCACGAGAAGTAGCAATGTATTATGCTTCAGTAGTGGATAAAGAAACAATATTTTGTAGCTTTGAAATCTAGCTGATAGCTCCACCTACAAGAGTAAAGACGTACCCTGAAGTTGACCTTCTCTTATCCAAATCACGTGCAAAATCGGAATCAACATATCTGCAAACAAATTCACTACTCTTATTGTAAGAAATACAATAACTACTTGTGCCTCTCAAGTACCGAAGCACCCATTTCACTGCTGACCAGTGTTCTTTACCTGGATTTGCCATGTACTTGCTGACAACCCCAACTACATGTGAAATATCTCGTCGAGTACAAACCATCGCATACATTAAACACCCTACTACATTGGCATATGGAATTGGAGATATCTAATCCTTTTCTTCATCTGTATTAGGACATACACTTGAAGAAAGCTTAAAATGGGAAGCTAAAGGGACTGAAACAGGCTTCACATTATTCATACCAAACCTCAAAAGTATTTTCTCAATATACTTTTGTTGTGATAGTCATAGCTTACCATTGCTCCTGTCTCTGAAAATCTCCATGCCCAAAATCTGTCTTGCTGCTCCTAGATCTTTCATATCAAATGCCCTTGCCATCTGAGCCTTCAACCTGTTGATTTCTTCTATGCTTTTGCTTGCTAAAAGCATATTGTCAACATACAATACCAAGATAATCAATATGCCATTATTCAACTGTTTAAAATAAACACAATGATCATATTCACTTCTAACATATTTCTGACTCAACATGAAAGAATCCAACTTCTTATACTACTGCCGAGGCGACTGCTTCAGGCCATATAATGACTTCTTGAGCCTGCAGACAAATTTCTCATGGCGATGCTGAACAAACCCTTCTGGTTGTTCCATATATATTTCCTCATCTAAATCACCATGTAGAAATGCAGTCTTAACATCTAACTGTTGCAACTCTAAATCAAGCAAAGCCACTAATGCTAACACAATTCTAATTGAAACAATTTTAACCACTGGCGAAAAAATCTCATGAAAGTCAATACGAGCTTTCTAAGAAAACCCTTTTTCAACGAGTCGTGCTTTGTACCTGTCTTCCGTATCATCCACACCCCGTTTCAGCTTGAAAACCCATTTACACCCCACAGTTTTACTACCTTTCCGAAGCTCAACCAGATCCCATGTGCCGTTCTTACTCAAGGCCATCATTTCGTACTTCATGGCTGCTTTCCACTTATCACTTTTCGAACCTTCTATTGCTTCCTGATAGCACAGAGGTTCATTGTCATTAGCAGTAAATGCAACAGAAGTGACATAATCATCATACCTTCTCGGTGGCCGTTTGATTCTTGTCGACCTCCTTAAGGATGTTTCTGGCGCTTCCTCGATTGGCTGACTACCATCTGTAGGAACTTCTTGCCGATTAGTATCTGAGACCTGTTCATGATCTAAACCTGAACCCTGTTCATGTTCTGATTCTGAAACCTGTTCATGACTAGTATCTGAACTATGGTCATCATGACTATCATTAGAAATGCTATCAAACTGAATGTGCTGAAAGTCAGATACATCATCCTGTTTCAATCGACTATCTACATCTAACTGTACAAAAGAGGATTCATTAAACTTTACATCTCTGTTGATGATGATTTTGCGGGTAGTAGGATCCCACAATCTATATCCCTTTGTTCCAACACCATACCCAACAAAGATATACCTTTTAGACTTTGGATCTAACTTGGTTCACTGATGTTTAGGCACTAGAGCATATGCATCACAACCAAACACTCTGAGTTTAGAATAGTCACAAAGGTGCCCTTTCCATACCTCTTGCGGAATCTTGCAGTCTATCGCTGTCGATGGAGATCGGTTTATCTCATAACAAGTTGTTGCCACCGCTTCCGTCCACAACTCCTTCTACAACCCGGCGTTACTCAACATACTCCTGGCTCTCTCTAGAAGAGTCATGTTCATGCGTTCAGCAACTCCATTTTGCTGAGGAGTATAAACCGTGGTCTTATGCCTCTCAATCCCTGCATCCTTGGAATAGTTGTCAAACTCCTTGGAAGTAAATTCACCACCATTGTCAGTTCTTAAACACTTTATTGTTCTACCAGTGTTGTTTTCTACCAATGCTCTAAACTGCTTGAAAACTGAAAAAACATCAGACTTTCTTTTCAACATGTAGACCCAAACCTTCCTAGAAAAGTCATCAATGAATGACACAAAATAAGACGAACCACCATATGAAGTTGTAGGGGCTGGTCCCCAAACATCTGAATGGATATAATCAAGTATGCCTTTACTAGTATGTTTGCCTGTTTTAAACTTTTATTTACTTTGTTTTCCAAACAAACAATGCTTACAGAAATCTAATTTTCCAGACTTCAGATTTGGAAGTAACTTACGATCAACCAAAATTTTCAACCCTCTCTCACTCATATGCCCCAATCTTTGATGCCATAAGTGAATGGAGTTACTGTCATGTTCAGACACAGTAGACACAAAATCTGACCATGTACCTCCATGTAACTGAAATAGATTTCCTACTTTCTTAGCTTTGATAACTAGTAAGATGCCTTTGTAAATTTTCATTACTCCACCTTGAATTACAGTTTTATACCCATTTGAATCAAGTGCTCCTAATGAAATCAAGTTTTCCCGTAAATCTGGTACATGCCTTACATCAGTTAATATTCTTGTTGTCCCATCAAACATTTGTAGTTGTTGTTGAAAATAATACTGAGAGGGGCAGTGAATCAGTATTATCTAGTTCTTTTAACAAATCTTCCTTATTTACACTTTGGATTATTTTTGCATATCAATACCATAAAATAATGAGCAAAAAAAACAGACAGTCACATCAAAGAACACCAGATATAAGGTGGAAACCCAATGTGGGTGAAAACCACCTGCTGCAATATGTCTCTATCTTCTTTCAAATTAGAAACTCCTTTTACAATGGTCTTGTACTGGTGAAGTCCTTTACCAGTACGCAGGCTGCAACCTGCAGAGAGCTACAACTCTCTCTCGTTTTCCAGTCTCTCCTGGAAGGGAGCTACACCCCCCTACTTCTTTTCTTACAAGGACCACCTTTCATAAATTTTCAAACTGGGTCCATATACATGAAATGATCATCAAG
>APFE030752238.1:82164-145686 GCA_000404065.3 Pinus taeda
TCACTCATATGCCCCAATCTTTGATGCCATAAGTGAATGGAACTATTGTCATGTTCAGACACAGTAGACACAAAAGCTGACCCTGTACCTCCTTCTAACTGAAATAGATTTCCTACTTTCTTAGCTTTCATAACTAGTAAAATGCCTCTGCAAGTTCTCATTACTCCACCTTGAATTACAGTTTTATACCCATTTGAATCAAGTTCTCCTAATGGAATCAAGTTTTTCATTAAATCTGGTACATGCCTCACATCACTTAATATTCTAGTTGTTCCATCAAACATTTGTAGTTGTATGCTTCCAATCCCAACAATATTACATGTTACATCATTACCCATGTACACAACTCCATCATTAATTGATTTATATTCCTTAAACCATTCTTTATGGATACACATGTGGTTTGATGCACCAGAATCTAACAACCAATGTTGACCATGATTTGACACATTAACTGATAATACTTCATCACTGATACCTGAACCAGATGTCGAACCTGTGTCTGTCGTATTTGCCTCCTTCTTCTCTATCAAAGACTATGCTTTTGAAGTTTGCTACTGTCGCTTCCAACAGTCCTTCTTTAAATGCCCTGATTTGCCACAAAACAAGCACTTTAGCTTACTCTTCTTTCCTTTCGACTTTGAACGTGAGTCGCTCGGCTTCCTGGGGCGTCTTTCTTTCGAACGACCTCTAACCATCATAGCTTCTGATGTAGAGGTTTCAGAATGCGACTTCCTCCTTGTTTCTTCCGATAATAAGGATGCAACTACATCATCAAACTCAATAGTTTCTGATGAACTAAGACTTATAGAAGTAACAAAATGATCCCATGATTTGGGCAACGAGCATAATAATGTAATAGCTTTATCCTCGGATGGAAATTTTACTTCTATACTTTGTAATTGCACAAGAAGAGTATTAAAAGCATTTAAATGATCAGCAATCGATGTACCTTCGTTCATTCGCAAACCGTACAACTGTCGCTTCAGGAGAATCCTATTGGTTAAGGATTTGGTCATGTACAGTTTCTCGAGTTTCGTCCACAAACCAGCAGTTGTTGTCTACGACACAATATTAAACAGGACATCATCAGTTAGACACAGTTGAATAGCACTAATCGCTCTGTCATCCATCTCGGCCCACTCGGTATTTGTGATGTTGTAAGGTTGTTTGGCCTTGCCCAACAATGCCTTTGCCATGCCATGTTGGATAAGTAAATCATGCATTTTTACCTTCCAGATCTCAAAATTATTCTTGCCATTAAATTTCTCAATTTCAAACCAGGCACTTTGAGTTTTCGCCATTTTGTATCAAAAAACACAATAATCTCCAATACCAGCATTTAAATACCAGCAATTAAAAAAAAATTTGCCTATGCCTTTGTTTTTACACAACCAAAAAATTGCATATGCCTTTGTTTTTACACAACAAAAAAAAATGACTTATTGCTGTGAAAAATTGTAGTATATAAACTGAGCATCCACTGAGCAATTACTCTGAAATTACAGAAACCACAAAATTATGGCTCCAGGATTGGACGTTCCTGTGAACATGGCAAAACAGGCGGAATTACTGAAGCAAGATGGCAATACTTACTTCAAGAAAGATCGTCTATGTGCAGCCATCAAGGCTTATACACAGGCTATAACTCTATGCCCGAATGTTACCGTCTATTAGACTAACATAGCTCTTTGCCATAGGAAACGCGACGATTGGGAAAAGGTCGAATTTGATTGCAGGAAAGCTTTAGAGCTCGGCATCAATTCTGTCAAGGTCAGTATTAACGCTGTTTTGAACATGCCATCAAGGAGTAAATGACATCAAATGCTTTCAGCCCTTGAGATTGGCTTTGAAAATATGTAGATGGCGGATGTAGGAAACCCGTATGGTAATCACACGCTGCTGCCAATTGACGTGGCTCAAGTAATCTCTGTGCATTCCTTGTCGAGGCTTCAGCTCCCTATGTTTTTCCTCCAATGCAGACCTGTAGCACACGAATCCAATGCTAGATCCCGCTAAGCCTCCTCCAAAAAACGCCAAACAAACCAGCTTTCAACCGATTACTATCGGATTCTTGCACCAGCACGCAGGTCTGGTGTGTCTGACTTCCGTGCAGCAGTGATATATGCCCTCAGTCATATGCACCTCCAGCACGCACCACCAGCATGCACGCACAGAACCTTCTCAACACCAGTGCCTCCACGCCTTAGCACTCCACCTCCAGCAGTGTCGCTCCTCCAACGCGCTCTGATACCACTTGTTGGTCCCAGATGCACAACAAAATTAAACACAATAACACATAGTAGAAAAATCAAGCACATAAGACACACGAATTAACGTGGT
The DNA here is from genome assembly GCA_000404065.3 of Pinus taeda. NCBI lineage: Eukaryota > Viridiplantae > Streptophyta > Pinopsida > Pinales > Pinaceae > Pinus > Pinus taeda. The sequence continues at coordinate 84,508 of APFE030752238.1, forward strand.
TCACCCAACCAATCTGGGCTACGTCCACACAACGTCCACACAACATAGGCACCAGGAATTTATTAATCAAAACAGGAGATTACATCAGGAAATCCTCACACACTCTTAGCCAACATCCGAATGATTTCCTGTTATATAGCATAGAGAATCTAACAGCCTAATTAACTCACTCACATCAAATATAGGAGGCATTAATCATCTCCCAACAACCTTGAGCTAATCTAGGAACTGAATTTCTATTGTTGTCACCTTTAGAGATTTTTGCCTATTTTATTCTAAACAGAAAATCTCAACACATTCTAACACATCCTTATTGACATGTTAATGATAATGTCTATCCACACTCATGATAATTATGCCTGAGATGATATTATCCATTCCTCATTTTTTCTCCTTCACGCATACGGTAATGCAAATTGAAAATAAGAAACGGAGTGATTTTCTCCACTCAATTTGAGAAGGTGTTGTAGGTCCTATCATCGCGTACATTTTATTTAGAAAATAAAAACGTAAACACTTGCCAACAAATGATAGATTTCATCCCAAGGATAGCATTCAACTCATCAAAAAGAGGAGAAACCATACGATGAATCCATGTCCTCGTACTTTGGAGCTTATATAATTAATCAATTTAATTGTCCATATCTTTTTTCCTCCAAAACAACATAAGGGTCACCGTCTGGTAGCCTGCATGGCTTGGTTCAGTTTTTTTTTTTTCACGTGTTATTTTAAAATGTAATATAAATTTAATCACTTAAAATCCCATGTATGTTTTAACTACAATGGTTAATATATCTTGATGGACGAATATACGAGATAGTCATGTTTCATAAATTCTATTTTGAAAATGATCGCAGTTAGCTTTAACGCACCAATTCTTACATACTTTTCCTTCGATCTTCATCTCCTCTTGCCACTAGATAGGTAACCCATCTATTGAAAGAAATATCAACCCATCTAATGAAAGAAACAACAACCCATGAAAAAACACTATTTTTTTTAAAGCAACCCCACATTTTCGTTTGCACGTATGTGGTGATAATTAGTGTTTATAAAGAAAGAAACAACAACCTTAAACTATACACCATGACACATTCTACTTTTACTAGCTTATTATGGATAGTGTTGCTACATTCATAAGCCAAACATTCACTATGTCACATGCATGCAAAACATCATCATCCATGCCTTACTGCTTTTACTCATAAAACTTGATCTTTAGCCACCCCAACCGGTGTTTATTCCATTCCATCGAACTGGAAAAACCTCTACCCAATCTGAAAACAATAGTAGCATATGAGGAATAAAGCATTACATGCTAGAAATGTCTCAATTTACATCACCCTTTGAAAGGATAGAAGAACTGTTAGACTCGGCAACCACAATATAGTCTATCATCAACCATTCCTATGGTTCTAATTCATTGCTATTTCTGTGAGAACAGAGGCGACAGGTTGCACCCATGGTGTTAGGTGAGGCACTCGTCTATAGTTTTCACTATAATTAATGATCCTAACTAGCTTTAAATTAATAGAATTACACATCTTAAGATTGTCACATCCAATCATTGTTTGATACCTCCCTGTGCATGGTTTTCTCTCCATTAATTAGGTTCATAGATTAATTTATCTGTGTATTTAAAACATTTTGTCTTCCTACCTAACATGTGATTTTAAATCCATTGTCATCAAACCATCGAGCACCGATATGGAGGGAAAACATAATGTAAAGCTCGATTTTATTCAAATTCCCTCAAAATGACATCTATATTGCATCTTCATTTATTTCCCATAGTTTTTTAATATATCGTATGAGGAGCATCCTATTTGCAGAAGCAATGAGTTTATTAAGAAAAGAGTTGTCCAATGGCATAGCTAGAAATTAAAGTGCTACCCAACACGACTGCATCATGGAGATACATTCGTAAGAGGACAACAAAAGGTATATTGAATAGTGATGCATGATAGACAAAAATGTAGGGTCAAAATTTTTAGGATATTTATCATTATCTCTTTTCATATGACTCTCTTATCATTGAGTTTATTAAGAAAAGAGTTGTCCAATGGCATAGCTAGAAATTTAAGTGCTACCCAACTCAACCGCATCATGGAGATTTGTGGTGGAAATCCATTCATGTTAACCTTAGAAACAAGGGTGACATGTTCGGAAGAGGACAACACAAGGTATATCGAATAGTGATCCATGACATAAAAGAATGAAGGGTCAAACTTTTAAGGGTATTGATCATTATCTCTTTGCATACGACTCTCTTCGCAATGACTTTATTAAGAAAAGAGTTTTCCAATGGCATAGCTGGAAATTTAAGTGCCACCCAACTCGACAACATCATGGAGATTTATGGCTGAAATCCATTCATGTTAACCTTAGAAACAAGGGTGATACCTTTGGAAGAGGACAACAAAAGGTATAGCGAATAGCGATGCATGACACGACAAAATGAAGGGTCAATTGTTTTAGGATATTGATCATTATCTCTTTGCATATGACTCTCTTCCCGACAAGTGCATGGGTCCATTTTCTTGAAATTTGTTTTTTTAGTAAGTGGGATTGGAGCACAATGTCAGATATAGTGGGAGAAATTGAGTTAGATATACTAAAAAGGAGAGCACTTGTCACTAAAATATTAATGTTGTTAATCTTAGCTCAGAATTTCCTTTAGTTGTGAAAATTAATTTAATATGTACAAGACATGGATGCCATTATGCAGGTCGATTAGTCCATAGGCCGCAGTGTTTGAACCTATGTTGTGGTACCATTTGTAACATACCTCCGTTGCCTACCTAGAAAGTAACTCCTAATTCGCCAACTTTTAAAATCTTTCCTTAGTTATAATTAAGATTTCCCTCATTATAATTTCCTTGCCTACATCACTGATCTTAATTAAACTCTACTATCATGATCACCCATCATGATTAAAGAGTTTCTTTCATCATGCATAACTAAGTGGTTTGGAATAATTAGATACAGATTTTAGATCAGACATTATACAGGTAACCTATCTCATAAACTTATAATTATTACCATTATTTACAGGGTTATGATGCAACACTAGACATATTTTCCATTATAGGCATACTACGTATTGTGAGCAACCTGTGGTGATATTCAAGTCAATTTCACTAGATATCTCACAAACCCATATATGCATAGTAAAATAATATACCATCGATTCCTTATATCGCATGTAGGATCATCTAATTTCATTATACACGATAGAGACCATGGTGAACCTTCGATAATACTATGGAAGACATTCCTCCATAATTGTTCCACATGCATGAATATCTACAAAGTACTAAATCATGCTACCATTTCTTATCTTAACAACTTCGATATGCATATGAGAGCACACATCAGTCTCATGCATTATTAAATCCATCATTTCCATCGTAAAGGTTACTCTTAAGTGATTGACATAATGCAAATCGATCTTTATTGGGTATACATGCAATAGAAAATATGACCATCATAAATTATTTTGTTACCTGCATTATACTATGGTAATCCGCAACCATCTACCACTATCTGCCATGTTAACCAGAAGATTTATATAACAGTAAGAGTTACTTTATTAACATAATGAATATTTCCATTAGATTCATTTAGTATCCTACTCATTCATATGGATAAGAATGAAATAAAAATAACATCATACCAACACATAAGCCAAGACTCTTAACATATCCAATATTGAACCAAATAAAATAACCATAGGAAGGGAAAGAGACGGGCATACAACTATTCCATGCAAATGGCACCAACTAAATCTCACTTGGAGGGAAGAGCACCGCCACTGAGCCATGAATCATCTCTTATTCCCCCTAAGGCGAAGATCTTGCCAAGGATCAACTGTCATCAATTAATCGTTGCAGTAGGTATTTAACACCCTCTTTCATGATTTAGTTACCGTTAGCGGTGACCCAGTTTATGGATTTTTCCATTTTCCTAGGTCTTATCCAAAAAATCTCGTGTTTATCTCCCATGACTCTTTTCCACATAAAAGCTTTCCTTTATCTCCCACAAAGCTTTTATGTCTGATGGATCTTTATCTCCCATCCATCTGATGTATATCTAATCCATCCAACCTTATCTATAATTACATCGAGAATATTATCATGAAAGATTCATCTCTATCCCATTCCTCATGGGATTTGGCAAACATCTCCTCTGTCTTGGTGCTCCACCCTCTAACTGATTTACTTTATTAATTTATTGGAAAACACATTTGCTTTTCATATTACATATCACCTAGCTTTCCTCAGCTTAGGTTTACATCATTTAACACACAAGGAAGGATATCACACCTATCTTTAACTTAGCTTAGGTTTACAATAATGCAGTACACAAGGTAGTGGTGCTACATGATGGCTGAGGAAGAATCTTATGGTCATGATAGGCTTCATCTAAAGAATCATCATAGTAGAAGGCTTATTGGAAAATCCATAAAATGATGATTACAGTGATGGATAAGGATGGAAGTCTATGGGAGCTACGGGCCTCATGCTAAGGACACTTTATGGATGTCATTCCTAGTTGTCTAGAGAGTTTAGGAGTATAAGATTGGTGGTGAGGTTGGAGCCATATTTTGAGGTATCAGATGGACTCAATAGCTAATCAGACCCTTTCCATTGGAAATTTCTTTGGAAGATATTTTCAACTATATGTAGAAGTCTACAAATGGACTTGTGGGTCAAATGTTATGACCTACTAAAGTTTAGGGTGTTTATCCTTAATTAAGGAGGAATCCCTCATATCACAAGTCCTGCAAATTTGATGTGCAACAAGATCGAAGATAAGAGGCCAATCCATCCTCGTAATCAACGATCATAGGATCCTAAGGAGAAACACACAACATTGTGAATCATTGATTAGAGATTAGTGATCCCACATATTGTAGGTCTCGATGAATCACAATCAGTGATCCTTGGTGGCTCGCATCGATGAAACAAACAGAAACTGACAGCAATTGAGAGATCCTTTGTTAAAACCACAGGAAGTCCAAAAGACAAAGTATAAAGGATTTCATGCAAAAAAGGATAGGCAAGCCTCTTTCTTTCTCCTCTAGGACACATCACAGTTCTCATAGGCTCCAATATAGACATATGGCAGCATCCAGCAAGCTCTGATGAGGACACGTGGTATGATTTGATTGGTTTTGATAAGGGACACGTGGTTGCTGATGTCATCATGGCGTGATGGTACGGAGGGACATGTAGTAGACAGTTTTGGTGTTTTCAATAGCCTAATGGGCCATAACTGAGTGACACATGTAATTGGTAAGAATATGCCACATGGCATGAGATGACATCACTTTGGAAATCGACGATGAGTGGTTTGTGATGGCCGGCACATTAGTCACATTTGGAAATCATTGGGATATGGAATGCGAGATAGCACATGGTTTCGAAGTGTTATGGAACCAAAGTCTCGGGATGAATAGAGTGCCCTGTTGACAATAAAAAATGGATGATTTCTGGTTGCTCACATATAGGAAACAAGATAAAAATTTCGATAAGGGGGATCTGATGGTGTTAGCGCTTAGTTGTGGAACACACAAGAAACGAAAAGCTTAGAGATTTAACGAAAAAAATCCCCCAATAGAGTGTTGAAAGACTTATCGCCTTAAAGTGAAGCCCCCGGTCACTGCCTTTGGTCCTGTGGTGAGAAATGCACTACAAGGGATTAGTTGTAGGGAGATAGGAAATCAGATATCGATGATCGACAATTTGTTGTTATTGGCACAATGGCACAAATGAAAATTTTCGATAAGGGGGCTTCGATATGGTCGGTGCTTGGTCATAGCACCAGGTCCTACGGCTCAGCTACATCATGTAGCTAATCAAAAGGGGCTTGGATATTCGAGATCAGCAATTAGAAATGTGTTACATTGCACCACTATAAAGTTGTGATGTGGGAGCTTCGATATAACACTATGGTGTGAATTATCTAATAGCACAGTACAAGACTTTGAATGTTAGATGGGTTAGCAGCTGAGGATTAAGTGTAGAGGTAGTGCAATTGGTCACTAGATATATCCCATGAATGCATTATAGAAATAAATGCAAATTGGAAAAGTCATGTACCAAGGTACTATAAGCCATGAAGAAGCATGGAGAGTCTTAGTGGAGTGTGCAGGTGGACTAAGATTAAATTCTCAGCATGGAGAGCCTCAGTGATGGGAGACGTGCAACATACAAAGGACTGTGTTTGGTTTGAGTAAGCACGTGGACTGAGAATTAATTCTTAGTATGCAGAAGGGAGTAAGGATAGTTAGGTGCCCATTCTCTAGTAAACGAAGTTGCAAAAACCAAGTTTGATCCAAATATAAACATGGAGAGGCCATGCTTAAGTACAGCAGATAGTGATGACTAAGGATAGTGTGGAAACATCAATAGTGTTGAAGAATAGATTGGGGAGAAAATAGAGCAAGGAAACCGAGGAGCTCCATTGAGAATTACGGGAAGAATGCAACATAGTTGTCAGCAAGAGTCAAGAGGAAAGAGTTATGTGTGTGTACACTACTCTAAAATGCTAAGTGAGATCCATTTCTATGTAAAAAGGTCATCAGTTCCTAAGTAGATGAAAAGAGACCCCAGGAGAACCACTTTGTTTGGTCGATGGAAGCTGCCTATGTGATCTGTGTGTAAAGGTCGATAGTTTCATGTGTTGTGTGTGTTAGACCGAGAGTTGCATGTGCATCATGTAATCAAGGCTAAAGTTCTTGTGCTCTGTGTTTTATGCCGAAACGTTGCATATGCACCATGAGTCAAGCCTAAAGTGCATGTGCATTTTGTGGAAGGTTGAAGGTGTAGATGAGCTACGATGAGAAAGGTTGAGAGTTAATCATGTGTTCTGGAAATCAAATAAGTTGAGAGCTAAGTGACTTCCAATGAAGAGTAAATATTAGAGGGTTATGTGAAGAGTGGCTAGTGACTGATAGTGAAAAGATAAATGGGATGCTAAATATTGCTTCAAAGAGCTACAAAGTGCAACAGAGTGAGCTAGAATCAAAATCTCTTATCAAGAAGAGTTGTTGCCAAACTGCAAAGAACAACCAACTATTAATTGAGTGAAAATTGGTGCCTACATTCGGGAAGGTGGTGCTTCCATTCTCTAGTGGAGCTTAGGAAGGCTTGGCGGTCAATGCCTCCTACAAGTTGGTGCTTGCATAAATCTAAGGAGTTGCAAGTTAGTTCTTGCAAGAAATCCATGAGGTTGGTGTCTCCAGTGGTGCTTCTGGTAAGCTAGACAGGTGTCTACAATAAGACGGAGTTGGTTCTTCCTATTATTCGATGCTAGCAAATAATCAAAGCGAGTGGGTGCTTACAAAAATAGATTGATGTAATAGAGTCGCTGCTATTAATTTAGATCAATAACAACAACAAGCTTTGTGTTTTTTTCTTGTTTTCTTGTTTTCTTGTGTCTTGAGTTTATCGTGCTACCATATTATATATTGGTGCTTGTTATATGGTTGGATACCAAGTTTAAATAAGAAAAGTAAACTCGAATAAAGAAGTAAAAATTAGCCTTAATATTGATTCACCGCCCCTCTCAGTATTATCATTATTTCCCAATAATTGGTATTGGAGCCAAGTTCCTTCATAAATAAATTAATCGCCAGAAGTTATATCAAAGGGAAACAATGACTAATGAGGTTTGGCTAATAGTAGTAGGAGTTACATATTTAAAATAATCATATTTTGGGATCAATTATGAAGTCTCAGAGTTTTTAATGATGGAATGTTTACTCAACTTTAATGTTGACATGTGGCACTATGTTCAATATAGAGAGAAGAATGAGAAAAATTTAAAAGCTAAGGAGGTCATCATGAGAGGGTTATCTGAGCGGGATGCTAACAAAGTGAGGCATTGTAAGTCAACAATAGATATGTTGGAAAGTCCTCAATGTCTACATAGTGTAGATATCCATGTGGCTCAAGAAGACGCTGAGGAGCCCTCCTACTCTAGCAACGAACTAGAAAGTGAAGTTCTTACTCATCACACTTTTGTTGATGAGGTAGAAGTCTTAGAGGAGAGACCATGCTTCTCAGAAGGCTTGTTATTTCCTTGTACTAAATGTAAAGAAGTAGGTCATTCATTATCTAGATATTCATGTGAAGATAGAGACATCGATGCATATAGTAGATATAATTAAGATAGACTCATTCTAGTGGCAATAGAAAATAAGGGATCCCTAGATGAAGAATAAGAAATAAACCTTATACCTCTTGAAGACTCCATTAACACATACATGGGCTTAGATCTCTATGATAACTCAACTAGCATCTCTAGCAGAGAAGAGAAGGATCTAAACAAAAGGATATTCTATATAAATAAGTTAATCTCTACTCTAAATGACATGAAGGACCTATGAGAGGAAAATCTCAAGCAATAGGAACAACTGGAAGTTTATGAGCTTGAGAATGAGAAGTTGAGAAAAAAATATTTGAACTAATTACTCAACAAGAAGAGGCTAGCGGTGTGACTGGGACATTAAACCATCAGCTAAGTTTAAAGGAGTCTTGCTGCGAGAGACTACAAGTTGAAGTATTCTCATTGAGACATGAATTAAAGAAGTCAAATAAAGATTTGTCTCAATAGGAGAAGCTCGAGGGTTCCAACAACAGAAAAAGAAAGTTTTTTGGACAACAAAAGGCTAAGAAGTAGTAGCATCAGCAAGAGAACAAGAAGTAGTAGGAGCAACTAGTGAAGTGGAAGCCCAAGCAGCAACAGAAGTAAGTGCAACAGAGGAGGGAAAGGCAACTACAAGGAAGAGAGCATGATAGTTATTCTCATTGTCATAGAAGGCACATGAAGAGCTAGAAAAGGACCTCCTCCTCAAGAACAAATCCTACAAAGAAAGGGTAATTTTTGTTAACATAATCCTTTTGATGGATATTGTTTTTCTTACAATAAATTTGGACACAAATCCATAGAGTGTAGATGGATTGCAAGGAAACAATATGTGTTGGGTAGAAGCAAACCAGGAATGCATAATAATGCTAGAAGAAGGCATGCTGGCCTTGAGAGGAGCTATGAAAAAAGAGGTGTCAAGAAGGGTAACGCCTCTTCCCTAGTCTTATGCCATGTAGAATGCTCCAACAGTGGCAATCTCAGGCATAAGAGAGTTGTCTATAGAAATGATAAGAAACATAATTCTTCTTAGCATGTGTATGCAAATGAAGCAGCTTAGGATTTGAGGACAAGGAGAATGAATAGAGTTGAAAGATACTCATATGTCTTCAATGATTTCTGTCAATAAAGAAAGGTGCATAGAGGAGGAATAATTCAAAAGAGTGATCATCCTAGTCTTGTAGTAGTCCCTTATAAAAGGAAGAGAGGGTCCAAGGGGATTTGGGTTAATAAAGAGGAGTTGAAAGGAAAGTTTCCTCTAGTCATGTGAAGCTGAGAGAAGAGCGAAAAATGGGTGAAGAAGAAGCAAAAAGGGAATGCTTCTATGAGAACTCTACCTTTAAGGGTCTAGGGGAAGAAAGATGATGATCTTCTCAGGGGGAGTAGATCCTCTGTTTCTCTTCAGAGAAGGAAGAGAAGGGCCTCAAGGGAGGATGGGTAAGTCAGATGCACGAGACCATGAAGGATGAACAAATTGGCACATCTGATTGATGAAGGTGGAGTGTAGGCAGCATGAGGGGGATACAATGATCAATTTTGTTGTGGGAAGAAGATGGGTTGCAGTGGAAGTGTGGAATGATAGGAAGCTCATAGACTAGTGAGCTCAACAAGATCAATCCCCAAGAAAAGGCGAGATAGATTTACAGGAAATCATGGAACATTTTCTTAGGGGGAGCTACTCCCATAACCAGTAGCGGGCAACAATGGGAAACCTTAGAAAGGAAGATTGTTGAGCAAAGGAAAGGTTATCATCTTTGGTGAAATACTCTTATTTCATTTAAATTCTAAGTATAATTATGCATAGCAGTCTTGTGTTCATGAAACACAATGGGTGTAATATTTTTCATATCCCTTAACCCTCAATTGTTATAGCTATGTCAATTGGTTTTGATGGGCTCATGTTGAGAAACCATGTGTGCAAAGGGACATTTCTTTTGGAGAAACAAGAGAGAAGAGTTTTCCTAGTAGAGTGTTCCATTTTTAACATTTATTTTGGCGAAAATGGTATGAGTTGTAAAGCAGTCCCTACTATATGAGGATGATCTCAAGGGGAGGATTGGAGATGCTCAAATAAATGAGATTAGACTCCGAAGAAGCAACGTCAACGAAGAAGGGAGAGTCGAAATGCATCATTATAACCTACTATTTGTAGTAGAAACAATACCATATGCACTTTAATGAGTATCATTCTTTTTTATACAAAAAGATGCATTGGTGGTGAAAGTGCTCATCTAGAAGCCACAAGGTGTCCAAAACTGGAAGGAAAATTATGAGGTAGTATATGTTTATAGGGAGCATATGCCATTTGCATAGTTTATGGAGCAACAAGAGTGACAATCCTAGTAGAGAGTTTCTCAAGATAGAATGCACATCCCGATAGCTAGACTTTGGTCCTCGGAGTGAGTGAGCACATGGGGAGATAAGCGCAACTTGTAGTCCCTTGCCATTGATGCCAAAAGGGGAGAAACATTGTGGAGAAGCTATGATGGCAAGAAGGTCATTGGTGTCTCATGCGATGAGATGTGTGGAAGCAGTTTGAGGTTTGGCTATAGCTTGGAAGAGAAGTGGATGATGTGTTGCCATCAATGCTAAAGGGGGAAATTGTTGGACAATTGCCATTGTCTACATGGCCAGTGGTCTTGAGAAGGCCTATGCAAGTGTGTTAGCATTAATGTTAATAGCATGCTGAGGAGTTGTGTTGGGCAGTTTGCTTGCCTAACAACTAGTAGAAGTGTTTTCATTGATGTCAACCAAACAAGCCTGGTTGTTTGTTGCAACAATGCTAGTAGTGATGTATTAGGAAGAATCTCATGGTAGCTATAGCCTTCATGTAGAGAATCATAATAGTAGAATGCTTATTGGAAAAGCCATAAAATGATGATTACATTGATGGCATGGATGGAAATCCATGGGAGATATAGACCTCATGCTAAGGACACATTGAGGATGTGATTCGTAATTGTCTGGAGATTTATGGAGTAGAAGATTGGCAGTCTGGTTGGATCCATATTTTTAGGTATTATATGGGAAAAAATGGCTAATCATACCTCTTCCATTGGCAAGTTCCCTAAAAGGGGCTTCCAATGATATGTAGAAGCCAAGAAATGGACTTGTGGGTCAAAAGTTATAACCTGCGAAAGTTCAGCGTGTTAAAGCCTTAAGCAGTGAAGAATCCTACATATCACGAGTCTCGCAAATTGGAGGTGTAGAAAAATTGGAGATCAGAGGCTAAGACATCACTATAATCGGTGATGAGGGATCCTAAGGAGAAGCAAATAGTATTATGTATCATTGATTAGAAATTTGTGATCTTTCATATCGTAGGTCCCGATGAATGACAATCAACAATCCTTGGTGGATAGCATCAGTGCAGCAAACATAAAAACACCCATAATTGAGGCATATGTTGTTAAATCGGTGGGAAGGCAAAAAGGAAAAATACAAAGGAATTTGGTGCAAAACAAGGATAGGTAGGCCCCTTTCTCTATCTTCCAAGATGACACATGGAGGCATCTGATTGGGTCTAATGAGGAAACATGGCATTGTCTGATAGGCTCTGACGGTGGTGTCTAATAATCTCCGATGAGGACACGTGGCAGGATTTGATTGGTTATGAGAAGGGACACATGGCTACTAATGTCATCATGCTGTGACGGTATGGAGGGACACATTTCCAGCAATTTTGGTGTTTTGAATGGACTGATGGGCCATATTTGAGTGACACATTTCGTTAGTTAGAAGATACCGCATGGCATGAGATGACATCACTTCATCAATCAATGATTAGAGGTTTGTGATGGTTGGAACATTGGCCACATTTTGAAATCGCTAGGATGAAGGATAACAATTGGACATGAAGTGTTACACAATCAAAGAATAGGTTTGAATAGAAGGGCCTATTAGCGATTGGTAATTGGCAATTTGTGGTTGCTCGCATATGTGTAGCAAGTGAAAAATGTTGATAAGGGGGCTCTGATAGTGTTAGTGTTTGGTTGTGGAACACACAAGAAACCAAGGGTTCAGGGTTTAACAAAAGAAAAATGACCCCAAAAGAGCATTGAAAGACTTAGTGCCTTAAGTCCAAGCCCACGGTGACCACCTTCAATCTTGTGGTGAGAAATGCACAACAAGGACTAAGCTGCATGGAGCTAGGAAATCAAAGATCGATGACCAACAATTAGTTGTTACTTGTAAAACAGCACAAGTGAAAATTATCGATAAGGGTGATTCAATATGGCTGGTTCTTGGTCACATCACCTAGTCCTATGGATGAGATACAATAGGGAGCTAATCGAAAGGGGCTTGGATATTAAATATCGAGAATCAACAATGTGTAACATTGCACCACTGTAAAGCTATGATGTGGAAACTTTGATATAGCACTATGGTGTGAACTATCTGATAGCACAGTATAGGACATTAAAGGCTAGATGGATCAATAGTTGAAGAGTAAATAGAGAGGCAATGAAGTTGTTCACTTGAGATATCTTGTGCAAGCACTATAGAAATAAATGAAAACTAGAAAATCCATGTCGAAGTACTATAAACCATGAAGAGGTATGGAGAGTCTAAATGGAGTGTGCAGGTAGTATAATATTAAATTCTCAGCATGGAGAGCCTTAGTGATGGGAGAGTTGCAACATAGAGAGGACTGTGCCTGGTTTGAGTAAGCACATGGACTGAGAATTAATTCTTAGTATGGAGAAGATAGTAAGGATAGTCAAGTGTCCATTCTCTAGTGAATGCAGTTGCAAAAACCAAGTGTGATGTAGACAACAAAATGGAGAGGCCATGCCTAAGTATAGTGCGTAGTGATGCATAAGGATAGTGTGGAAACATTGACATTGTCACAACATCAATTAGGGAAACAATATAGGAACAAAAATCAGGAGCTCGATTGAGCACTGTGGGAAGAATGAAGCATAGTTGCTAAAGAGAGATAAGAGGAAAGAGCTCTCTATGTGTGGAGTTTTATAAAAGGCTAAGTAAGCTCTAATTCTATGTGAAAAGGTTGAAAATGTGTAAGAAGAAGAAAATATACCCCAAGAGGACTCTGTGTGTTAGGTCGAAGGTGCCCGTGTGCTCTATGTATAAACAATGATAGTTGCTTGTGGTATGTGTGTTAGAACAAGAGTTTCTTGTGCTATGCATGTTAGGGTGAGAGTTGCATGTGCGTTATGTAAGCAAGGTTGAAGTGCCTATGCACCGTGGGTCAAGGTTTATGTGCTTGTGCACTGTGTGGAAGTTTGAAGGTTCCTATGAGCTACTATGAGTAAGGCTGAGAGATGAACTTGTGTTGTGGAGAGAAAAGAGCCTAAGAGTTGAGTGACTTGCAACGAAGTGCAAAGATTAGAGGTTTGTGTGTACAATGGCTAGTGATTGATAGAGAATATATTAGTGGGTTGCTGAAGATTGCTACAAAGAGCTGCAAAGTGCAGAAGAGAGAGATGGAATCAAAATTTGTTATTAGGAAGAGTTGCTGCCAAACTACAAGGAATAACTAGTTCTTAATTGAGTGTGGGTTGGCATTTACAGTCAGGAAGTTTGTGCTTCCATTCTCTAGTGGTGCTTGGGAAGGCCTGGGGTTTAGTGCCTCCTGCAAATTGGTGCTTGCATAAATCCGAGTTGCAAGTTGGTGTACTTAACAAATCCATGAGGTTGGTGCCTTGAGTGGTGGTTCTCGTAAGCTTGACAGGTGTCTACAAAAAGAGGAGGGTGGTCCTTTCTACTAGTCGCAGCTAGAAAACAATCAAAGTGAGTTGGTTCTTCCTGTGAGTGGGTGCTCACAAAAATAGATTGATCTAATAGAGTGGGTTATCTTAATTTACATCAATAACAACAACAATCTTTGTGGTTTTTTCCTAAAAGGGTTTCCACGTGGAAAACCTTCTACCTATTTGTATGGTGTTGATAGCTTGTTTGCTTGTGTGTTGAGTTTGTGTTGCTAGCATATTATATAGTGTTGTCGGTTATATAGTTGGATGCCAAGTTTAAATAAGATAATTGAACTGGCATAAAGAAGTAAAAATTAGCCTTAATACTGGTTCACCCTACCTCTCAGTATTATCATTATTTCCCAACATTTTACACTATAATTCTTATGTTCTTGAGAGAAACAAATATAGCATGTGCTAGATGTGTTTTACCATGCAATGGTTGCATTTGTGATAGAAACAACCTATCAATGATTTTTTTTATGATATAAATAAATTTACCACGGGATATATTTGTTTTACCTTACAATGTTTTTTCTTGTGTTTATATTTACACTACAATGCTTTTGTTTGTGTTTTCTCTTACACTATTTTTTTTTACCTTAAAATGTGCATTGGTATTAGAAACAAATCTAGTATGCATTAGAATTTTTTACCTTGCAATGTTTGTGTTTATGCTAGACATAAGTCTAGTGTGTGTTAGATTTATTATACTTTCCAATTTTGGTGTTTCAAGTACAAATAAATTTAGCACACGCTACATTTTTTTTACTTGCTTACGTTTTTGCTAGAAACAAATCTAACATGGTAGATCTGTTTTATCTTTCAATGCTTTTGTTTGTGTTAGAAACAAAAATAGTACATGCTTAATTTTTTTTACACTACAATGATTGTGATACCAACGTAATAAGCACATAACATAACCATACCATGGGTAACATCGAATTTCCTATACAAATTGACAATTTTTATAAAACTCAAAAGCTCAAATTATATATATGTGTGTGTGTGTGTGTGTAAACATAATTAGTTTATTCGGGTAATAACCTTCATACATTCTCGGCTGCAACAATATGAGATTCTAATTTCTAATTAGAATTTTTAATAATGAAACAAAAGCCGCATATTGTAATTCAAGTTCTTGCAAAGGAAAAATTAAGAATATTTTAGTTAGAAACCTATATTTATTAATGGAAAGACAAACCAAAATTTAATATATATAAAGAATAATTTGATAGAAATTAAAAATCCTAAATGGTAGTTCTTAACCCTATTAATTTCAATTCAATAATTTTCACTTTGATACACAATATTCTAAACTAATTTCACAAAAACTAAGATATTTGTTATCTCAAAGTATAATGCTATTATGGTTTGTTTTAATAATTTACGTCTTTTATAACCTCCACCTAATAAGTTTGTTAAACGTCTGTAGACATGACAACTAAACAAAATGATATCTTGTTTTAAGTTGAATGATGATGGCAACAATCTCTACGTAGAGAGGATTTTTGTCCAAAAATCGTGGGTACCATATACCAATCTAGTGTATAGATTAACTAAACCTTAAATTGATAATATTATAACAAATTGTACTTCTATATAGAAATGTAGTAACATGTGAGAACAATTTCATAAGATTAAATAATATAAATGACCATTAGGTTTTAGAAACTAGATCATACTTTCACGAGCATTCGTATGGATGACAAGTACATTTTTCATCATGTAGTGGCATTTGAGAGTGATAATTATGAGAAATGAGTTCAAGAACAAAACACAACCGTGAACATGACATTGAAACTAGGAAACTAGGCATTAGGGAAACTTAAATGCAATTCTTACAAGAAAGGAAAAGAGTATGTGTAATAAAATAAATATGTCTATAGAAAAATTTTAAAAAACAAGAGTTTCTTCCATTTTCAAATGTAGTGAATCAATAACTTCATTATGGATTACCAATGATCTAATAGAAAACCATATGAATAATTAGGTTCAACAAATGTTACTTGTAAGTAAAGATGTTAGGTCTATATAATACTAATGATTCCCCCATTACTATTGTCATTATAGCCCCTTATTGTTATTCTTGTGCCCCTGTTGTCCCCACGTTGTTATTATTGTGCCCCATAGAAACCCACTCTTGTTATTATTGTGCCCTTATATTATTATTGTTATGTTGGCTTTGATTATGTTGTGATCTCTTAGACTCCTTTATATAGAAATGAGGTTTTGGTCATTTGAATCATTCAAGAATTGTTAGTTTATGTAATGTAAAGGAGGTTTAACCCTCAAAGATTCTATGTTTTAAGTCATTGGTCTTTCTTTTTCTTCCATTTTGTGAGTTGGTTGCATAACAATTGGTATTAGAGCTTTGGATTTTAGGGTTTCGCTGCTTCAAATAGGTCATTGTCGAGTTTTGCTATAAATTTGTTTCTATAAGATTTGAGAAGTTGAAAAAATCTATTTGAGCCGAAATAATGATGACCCTCGGGTCTGAATTTCAGACCTTTTGTTATTATATATTAGGATATATGACCCACAAAAGTTAGGAGTTTTCCAAGATCCCGAATTATATCCCAAAGAGGTGACCGTAGGAATATCATCATAACATTCTCTCATAGTATCCAATTGAAATTTCATAATAAGGTACAAAAATATGACCGACTTTAATTTTATCTATCTCATTTTTAGGTCCAGAGGTTGAAACAGTGACATGCGGCACATCGTACAATTTATCTCTACTGAACAAGTGTATAATCAGGTCATCATGGGAGATTCGGCATAACTCTTTCTGGGAGAATCCAATTTCAATTAGATTCGTGGCATTGGAAATAGGACTTAGAGGGATAACACAGTTCACAATTTTAGACCTTGGAGATCTCAAATTTCAAAGATACATCTCATTCAATATCAAGCTCCTACAAATAGAAAAGGGGTGTGTAGTCTTTTTAAAATTTTGCATAAGTCTTGTTCAAAAAAATAGTTTGAAGTGATTAAAAGGGAATAGTAAAGGAAATTATCATTAGTTGATGCCGCGAAGAAAGAAAATGGAAATGCCTAGTAAGAAACCTAAAATCTCTACTATGACACATGAATAAGAGGAAGAAATGCAACATGATATATCAAAATTACAAGACCGAGTGCAACAAGTTTATCTCTCACAAAAATTAATAGAAGCTGAGATGGATAGTTTGAATAATGGCATCAATTGTATGAAAGACAACATTGAATATTGGAAGAAAGACATGTAATGGCAGAAGGAAGGTTTGACAAAGATGTTACAAGAAAGGCTTCCTAATGGCACAAAGGTAGTAGAGAAAACTCATAATGCGAAAAAAAGAAATGTTAATCATGATTTAAAGAATGACAACATTAAATATTTGAAGAAATATGTGGACGGTTCGACAAAGTTTCTACAAGAAAGGCTTCCCAATGGCGAAAAGGTAGTAGAGGAAACTCATGATAAGAACAAAAGAAATGTTAATCATGATTTCATAGACTCTAACATTGGAATAAAGACTCACCACCTTCCAAATATATATATGAGGAATTTTGATGGCAAGGATATCGTAACATGGATACTATAGATGGAACAATATTTTGATCTACATAGTGTGCAAGACACACAAAAGGTACACATTACAACTTTATATTTGGAACCAAATCAGTTTGTATGGTATCGATGGATTTTCTCTCATAAACAAATTGTCACTTGGTCAATTTTTACGAATGAAATGATAGCGCATTATGAGGATACAAAGAGAAACACCTTCTTTAGCCAATTGATAAATCTCAAGAAAAGGGTTCAATGTTGGAGCACATTGAGGACTTACAAAAATTCAATATAAGGGTAAATGATATTCAAGAGGTGCATAGGGTTGATGTTTTCATATGGACTTTAAAGGATAACACCCAACATGAGTTTCAACTTTGGAAACCTGATTCATTGGAGAATGCATTTTGGTTGGCAACAAAAATTTAAAGAAAACTTATGGCAACAAGGAAGACTACCACTCACAATTATAAATATGGAAGCGTTGCTGCCCCTAGACTTCCACAACCTAAAAGGTTGACACCGCAAAAATTGGAAGAAAAAAAGAAAAGGGGCTTTGTTATAGTTGTGATAGAAAATGAACTAAAGGTCATAAGTGTGCTGAGAAGAAATTTTTTTACATAGATTTTCAAGAGGAGGAAGAAAAGGAATAGGAAATGTCAAAAGAAGAGGATATACATCAAGAATCAACCCTTGAGAAAGAAGAAATGAATCAAACCATACTGTGTAATGCATTGGAAGGAATTACTACTCCTAAAACTCTAAAGATGGAAGGACATATCAAGTAGAAAAAGATAATAGTGTTCATTGATTTGGGTAGTACCCATAATTTTATTCATTGTAAGATAGCCAAGGAATTGAGTTTCTTCCTATATCCAGCACTAGAGTGTCAAGTGATGGTTGCAAATGTAGGAAGCATAAATTTCTTTGGAAAGTGCCATAATATCAAGGTATACATGGGAGAATATGTATTAAATAGTCATATGATTTCTATTCTAATTGGTGGTGTTGATGTTGTACTAGGAGTCCAATGGCTACAATCTTTGGGTACGACAGCTTTTAATTTTCAAGAACGTTTCATTTAATTTTGTTGGGAAGGAAAGGAAGTTGAATTGAGATGTATTGCAGGGAAATAGAGAAATATAATCAGCTCTAATTTCATGAAAAAGCTTCTGAAGAAAGAACAACATGGCGTAATTTCACAATATGTTCACTAGAAGTTCCCACATTGAGATCATCTATTTCTCAAGATCTCCAAAAAGTCTTGGATGATTATTCCAAGGTGTTTGAGACTGGCAAAGGCCTCCCACCTATTTGTGATCATGATCACACTATTCATTTGATTCCATGAAGTGTTCCTCCAAACATCAAGCCTTACAGATATCCCTATGCCCAAAAGAGTGAAATTGAATGTATGGTTGTAGAAATGTTAGAGGCTGGTATAATTCAACCTAGTCAAAGTTCTTTGTCTACTCTGGTAGTATTGATGCACAATAAGTATGGTGATGATGCACGCGTCTGGATTATAGGGAGTTCAACAAGCTCACTATTAAAGATGTATTTCCCATTCCTGTAATTGATGAATTATTGGATGAATTACATGGAGAATTTTACTTCACCAAGATAGATCTTTGATCACAGTATCATCAAATTAGAATGAATACTGAAGATATTATGAAAACATCATTTAGAATTCATGAGGGTCATTATGAAGTTTTGTTCATTCCTTTTGGCCTTACCAATGCCCCTTCTACATTTCAAGGTTTGATGAATTGCACTTTGAAACCCTTCCTTAGAAAATTTGTGTAGTATTTTTTGATGATACACTAATCTACAACATGTCTTGGAAGGATCATGTTCAACATGTTGACAGGGTGCTCAAATTATTGGAGGAGAAACAATTATATGCAAAAACCTCCAAATGTTTCTTTTGAGTATAGGAGGTGGAATATCTAGGTCATATTGTATCTCATGAAGGCGTTAAGGTAGACCCTAGAAAAATTAAAGCCATTAAGGAATGGAAAATCCACACATCCATAAAGCAACTATGAGGATTTCTCAGGTTAAGAAAGTATTATCACAATTTTTTTAAGAATTATGGGAAATTAGGAGCACATCTAACAACATTAATGAATAAATATGCATTTTCTTGGACTCTAGAAGCAACAAAAGCCTTTGAATATCTTAAAGTGGCAATGTGCCAAGCATCGGCCTTAGATATGCCAGACTTCACAAAAACCTTTGTTGTGGAATGTGATGCCTCAAGAAGTGGGAATGGCATTCTTTTAATGCAAGAAGGAAAACCCATTTCTTTTTAAAGTCATCCAATCAAAGGAATGTATTGACACAAAAATATTTATGAGCAATACTACATGCACTTAAGAAATGGTGACGTTACCTAATGGGAAGACACATCAAGGTAAAAATAGATCATGATAGTCTTAAATACTTTTTAGAAAAAATATTATCTTCAGAAGAGTAGAAAAAAGGGGTCACAAAGATGTTGGGTTATGACTTGGAAATCATCTACAAAAAAGGGAAGCAAAATGTTGTTGCAGATGCACTCTCAAGAAAGGATGAGGATGTGAAATCATTTCTTTGTGTCATCTCTATCATCCAACCAATTACCCAAACGAAGCAAGGGATGAATGGAAGAATTATGAAGACGTGTAGGAACTCATTCAAAAGTTGCAGCAAGATCTGAGTACATCTGATACATTTAGTTGGAAACATGATTTGTTATGGTACAAAGATAAATTATACCTCTCTAATAATTCCCAACTGAAACAAAAATAAAAATAAAAATAAAAATAAAAATAAATAAAATAAAACAAAAGAAATAAATAATAATAAAATAAATAAAATAAAAATAAAATAAAAAGTAAAAAATATTCTCTAGAATTGCACACCTCTCCCTTAGGAGGGCACTCAAGATTTTTAAAAACTTACCATAGGGTTAAGAAGGAATCTTTTTGGGATGGCCTTACATTTGATATTCAAAGGTTTGTGGTGGAATGTTTGGTTTTCCAACGAAATAAAGTTGAGACAAGTAAGACCCCAAGTCTATTACAATGTTTATCCATTCTAATTCAACGTTGGGAGGAGGTTTCAATGGCTTTTATCATAGGCTTACCCAAATCCGAAGGAAAGAGTGTGATCATGGTAGTAGTTGACAAACTTACCAAGTATGCATGCTTTTGTGCATTATCTCATCCATTTAAATCCCATATAGTTTCTACTACATTTGTGGAAATAATTCAAAAGCTACATGGAAACCCAAATATTATTATAAGCAACAGAGATCCCATTTTCACTGAAAATGTTTTGACTGAATTATTTTTTTGTCTAGGTACTCAGTTAGCTCATATTTCATCTTATCAACCTCAATGTGATGGTCAAACTGAGATAGTGAACAAATGTTTGGAAGGATATCTTTGTTGCTTTGCATGTGATAAACAAACATAATGGGTCAAGTGGTTGCCTCTGGCTGAATGGTGGTATAACACTTCCATCCATACTACAACAAAAACGACCCCATTTATGGAACTTTATGGATATGATCCATAGTCCATCACAACATCTTTAAGATAAAATTCTAAGGTTCAAGCAGTGGAAGATCACAATGAGCATCAAAAACAAGTTCTCCAACTCTTATAGAATAACCTCACTTTTCTGTAGAATGGTTTGAAAAAATAGGCAGATCAACATCGCAGTGAAAGAAGTTTTGATGTAGATGACTTGGAATTTCTACAACTACAACCATGCAAACAATTGTCCCTCAAGCAAGATAATAAGGATAATAACTTATCACCAAAGTATTATGGTCTATACAAGGCATTGCAAAAGATTGGTACTATGGCATACAAATTGGAGCGTCCTGCATCTTCTCGAGTGCACCCTATTTTCCATGTTTCATGCTTAAAGAAGGTTATAGGTGACAAGCTCCAAATTCAAAAAATATTTCCATAACTTGACGAGGAAGTAAAAATCATATCGGAACTTGAAGTAGTCATAGAAACAATAACTCAACAACTACAAAATCAATCAATTTCAGAGTATCTCATCAAGTGCAAGAACTAAGTCACTAAAGATTCCACACCGGAGGATGAGAAGTTTATACAGAAGCATCTAGAGCTACTCAAGCGTTGAGGACAACACTTTTTTGAAGGAGAGGGGAATCTTAGGTCGCTATAATACTAGTGATTCCCCCATTATTATTGTCATTGTACCCCCTTGTTGTTATTGTTGTGCTCTTATTGTCCCCACATTTTTATTATTGCGCCCCATAGAAACCCACTATTGTTATTGTTGTTCCCTTATATTATTATTCTTATGTCAACTTTGATTATATTGTGACCCCTTAGACTCCTATATATAGAAAGGAGGTTTTGGTCATTTGATTCATCCAAGAATTGTTCATTTGTGTAATGTAAACGAGGTTTCCCCCTCAAGGAGGCTACATTTGAAGTCATTGATCTATCTCTTTCTTCTATTTTGTGAGTTGGTTGCATAACAAAAGACAACGAATTAATATGGAATTTGAATCAATTAGTAAATGGATATTTCTTTTTACGAATCTCGCAACTTAATTTGAACTCATTCTTCTCCCAATTTTCACCATTTTCATGTATTATTGTCACTAATATTCAAGTGAGTTCTTTGCCATGGTAAAAATCAATGATTCTCGGCCTTTTCTCATAAGAAATAAATTATTTTAATATTTAGGACTACTAAAACCTATATTCTTCAAAATTTATGTCCTCATCATATTTTGCAAACCAATAAACCAATATTGAATGAGATCTCACTAGTTTGTAGAAGCAAACAACTCAAACATGGACACAAGGGGGAATTCAATAGTTTCCTTCTCATTGAAGGGTACCATCTATATGCACTTGTAAATACCTAATTAAAATCATGCCAAACCTTTTCTAGAACATAAAAAAGGGAGGGGGCCTGCAGAAATCAAATTTAAAAAATAATGTCATACCTTTGTAAGACAAAATGTCGAACTTCGAAGAACTAGAGAAATCCAAAAGTTGAAAATACAATCATTAAAGAAATAGAAACACCAAGTTTCAAGCAAGGTTCATGTATAAATTCTTGTCGATACTTGTATCCACATGGAACCTTTAGTATTGTTTAATCTATCTTCCTACTTCTTTAATTCAATATCTATGATCGAAAATATGTTCTAGCAATTCCAATGGGATTTTATACTATCATCCTTCAACCTCACCACCATCTCATTTGGAATTAGCCCTCGATGTTGTTAATATTTGGGGATGAAGCTGAATGAGGTTTTCAATGATAATAAATAATGGACATGCACTAAAATTCGATGTCCCTTGTCCCATCTATAGGGTCTATATTGATGCAGTGGGTTAATCTTCTTATTGAGTTCTATCTCTATCTAATATTTATATTTATGAGTGATGAATTATGTATTTAGAGGTTTTTCTTAATTTTAAACTAATTTTAATGACCATTTTTGTTATCTAGTTTTAAATTCATTAAAACTTTGTTTATTAAAAAAAAAGAGAAAAAAAAACAAACATTGCAAGATTATATAGCATTAACCAAATTTATGACTATAGAACTTTATTATTGTTATCATCAACTTTCACTTATTTTTGCTTGATAAGTAAATGTGGGAGGGGTTTCCAAATATATGTTTTATGAATAGTCTTATTTGTATGAGATACCAAAATTGCATAAAATACATTTTCAAAGTTGTTGGTGATCTTTATATATATATTTTCCAATTATAACCTCATTACTGCCAAGATAGCTATGTTTATTAGAAAAATAATACTAGTTTGGCTCCCATAATCTACCTATATAAAGGTATACAATTAGTGTCTTGGAACATTTCTTTTCACAAGTATTGCAATAATCTATCACTAGTCTGAACCTAAGAAAAAAGTATCATAATGTTCAACTAAAGAAAAAAAAATTAAATAACATCCTAGAGAGAGCTTTATTTTCTTAGCATATTGCATCAATGTATTCCAAGTAGGAGTTGACATGACATTGGAGATAATTGTGCATACATCATGTTATTTTTTGTAGCATCACATGTGTAATAGCCTTGAAATTTTGTGGAGAAGCTATAATACATGAGATCTCCAAAACTGAGATATTGTTTCTAGAAATTTTGCTTAGAAATGACTTAATTAGATTATTAACTAGTTTTTAAATATTTCCTAAGTATAAACATAGGGAATATGATTAATTAATCAATATTAATTAATTCAAGGTGTGAATGTTCTAGAAACTCACATGGATCAACTCCAAGATGATCCTAACCATAGATTATGTTTTAATATTGGTCATTGGTGCTCCAAGAGAGCATTATAGGAAGACGTTCATGTGGTGATGGAGAATATACACTTGATCAATTTGATTTCTTGGCGGATTGATTTCTGAAGTAGTAGTTAGTTTCTAGAGAAAGAGGTAGTGAGCTTGAATCAATGAGAGAGGGGATTAGACATTGAAGTTAGAAGAAGGATTCCAGATCTAGTGAGTGCATTTACAAATAGAAAAGTGAGCCACAAACAGGCTGATGTAAAGCAGCATAATAGCCTCTAGAGGAAAATTTGATTTGCTAAGAGATATTGATGTTTTCAGTTAAAGAGGTAGGGAAGGAGTCCCACAATTCTCGGGAAGCATATTTCTACGTAACAGAAGGTAGAACGACTTCATTAGAGTCCATTCTGAGGCTAGATGTCAAGTCATCTACGTAGAGCAATGCAGAGGCTGAGAGGGCCAAACTTTTGAAGGCAAGTTATGCCAAGAGATTGCCTGTGGGGTGAGGAAAAATCTTCTCCATATTTTTGCCAGTATTTCATTGTAGGATTTGTTGGACAACTAATCCTCAATGGGTTAGTGTGGAAGTTGAATGGACAAAAGTAGTCCAAGAGACCTCGGGATGTGAAACCCAATGGTCACAACATGTACTATAAATGTAAATCATTTGTTAATAAAAATTGTACGTGCATGTTTTATCTTTCATATTTCTCTTGCTGCCCATGTGTGTTTAACATCGTACCAGAGCAGGAATATTCCTTCCCTCCATAATTAATTTGAGCCATTTGTTTTATGGCCTTTCTATGCAGTCTATTTCTGCCATGAACTTCATGAATATTTTCTCATGAATGTTTCTTCAGCTAAATTTTTGCTGCAACTTGTTAATACCGCTACTAGAGTCTGCTCTCCATATAGAAGCACCTCCATACTCCTAACATTGCCTGCACTGCTCCTCCATATAATTAGTTGCTCCTGACACTACATGTGCTACCTCCTGAGAATTTTCTGCCTGAAATCCGCTATTGATTGACATCTCTGACCCTTGTCTGCCATATTCCTTTTATACAGACCTGCACCCTGTCTGCCATATTCACTTGAACGATGAAACATTCCTCTGCCTGACACTGCCAGCATCGTCCAAGCTATTCTCACATGGTTTCATAAACGTTTCAGAAGTGTTGTGCATTCACCTGAATGTCAAGTCTCTGCACAACCATGGTCTGATAATATTAGAGAAAATCTTGTCGGTGATTACTAGAGTATGCATTGTTAGAAATCGTATTTTGTATTTAATCGTTGTTACATATAATTAAATACTAGACACTGATACATTTGAACGTTGTGTATTAGTGGATGGTCGAACCCTCACCAGTTATAACATTCAGATGCATATTAACGCGCATCTACATGGTTATCTTTGAGCTTATGGAACTACATTTCACTCCACGTTAAAGCCTTCCCTATCCTCTGATCTTAGACTTGGTGTTGCTCGCTGAACTCTGTACCAGGATTCAACTTAAAAAGGAAGGCGAGGGGAAATTCCATTCTTTCCACCGAGTAGCAAGCATTTTAAGCTACCTCACCAAAGCGCCACTAGTACCACTAGGCATGCTTGTCGTTAATGCCCTAGCAAAGTAGAGGGCAATGCTAGAGAACATCATAAGGGCCTGCGTCGGCCTCGCTCCTGAAGAAAACATGACCCTCGAATACAAGTGAATTGCTATGGTCAGGTCGACATCCTAAGTGGCATGGGTTATTCATCGTACTGATGAAGAAGAAAAATAGGGTGGTCCACTCGAATGAGCATCTACAGTGTTTCTGGTACCCTTTGGTAATAAAATCTACCTGATGTCGTGTTGTTATGCCATATAATTTTACAGTCCCAAGTTGTTTGTGATTAATAATAAGCGATTATAGAAGTGTGAGTCCTCCCACCTTCAATGTGATATAATCAGGTAATTTGGGTCTCATCCCAAGTGTCGCTTCATCTTTGAAGACTGTATGCTTGACATATATCTTGTCAATTTCACGCCGCAAAAAAAAATCGGGCTGAGTTGGAGCATAGTGGCCCAGACCTGAAGATAAGCTGGAAGTCTTAGACAATTCATCATTAGAACTAGCTTTCACAACCTTGGAATACCAGTGGCTATAACTTAAGGGTGTGCAGAGAGGTTGTAAGCGCCTCGTAGCAGCGCCGCGTAGAATTTGAGTACCCAAACCTTTGAGATTAAGCATTTTCTTCTTCTTTTGTTGGAGATGGTCACAGTGCGTAGGGTTTTTTAACTGTGTTTGGGCACCAAATCAAAGGTGTTGATTTTGGAAGCGATTGATTTGCGAGATATATAATTTGGAGTAGAGAGATTCTCACTGAGGATGAATTTACAATTATATGCAAAGTTATAATTTTTTGTATCATATATGGCAAATGGATTAAAAGCTTAAAGTAGTAGTGTTAGGGGCATACTGAACATTGGTGTTACACCTTCAGTTTTAGTTGGAACTACAACAAAATGCCAGTTTCATGGAGATTTTGTTAATGGGAGATTTGATTTTAGTATCAAGGATAGCACGTGTCAAGTTTATGCAAGGATGTCTCTGGACCAAGACTAGAGACCAAATCGAGTGGAATATCAGCCCATCTTTTTCACTGATTGAACATGGAAGCTGTTGGTGCAATTTGCATATGACTGGTATGAGATTTAGAGTTAATAACACTACTGGACATGGCCAATTAAAGGCTATTATGTATGGTTGTTTTCCTTGAAAGGAATTGATAAGTTGGAGACATCTTTGCTGAAACTACATTACCAGTGAACTATTGAAATTTAAACACTCGTGGAGCTTATTAAGAAAGGAGACAAGGTTGGTTCTTTCGAGGCAGTTTTGCTGGAAAAGCTTGGTATTCAACCATTCTCCTACAGATTGATTGTGCAGTCTGTATACAACAATGGATATCACAAAGGATGATTTAATAGAGAAATTTACTGTTGATATTTCTATTGTGACAACTCTTTCTAGTATTTGAAGGATCGAAGAAAGTTTGCAGTTGTTGTTGCCCCAGTTGTGGCATTGATTTAAAACTCATTATAGTTTTTGTCTACATATATATACATTGATTCCTTGATACATTTTCTGCACATTTATAACGAATATTGCTATGTACTATGAGTGGGTATTACTTTTCTGCATTGAGTAGTAGTTGTGATCAGTTTTTTAAGGTGTAAAATCTGACATTGAAGAAAAATGGCCAGAATGAGTGAAGTATTATAGTTCCTCAAAACTCTCATATTGTCTACTAATCATGATACATTAAAAGTCAGCAAAGTTTCTCTCACAGACATTCAGGCCTGTCTACAAAATGCACAAGAGAAAAAAAAAATTTGCAGCTCGAATCTCAACTACAGCAAGAAGAATTAAAACAAAGGAGTCATTCTAAACCTGTTTCTATTTATAAAAATGAAGCAGACTCCCATAAATAGCAAGACAATATTGTTGAAGTTCATTCAGATTTAGTACCAAATAAAGCAGCAGTTGTACATGTAGATGCAGAAACTCAGTCTGCACTTCCCAAGCCCATCATCAGACCTTGGGAACAACTTGTCCACAACAAGCACAAAACCGGTCTTGGATATGAGAAGGACTTGTCCTTTCATGTTCCAAACTACTCAAAGCCCATTCAGTTTCAGAGTGCTGGATTCATTCATGATAGTTCACCTGATCCTCATGACAGTTCACCTCCAGCTGTTCTAGATTCTGCCCCTCTTCCATATCAACAACAACAATAGATTGTGAAATGCCAACACTGTGACTGAGTTGGCCATTTTAAAGATCACTGTTTTGATCTTCATCCATGTAATCACTATCATAAAACCACCCATTCTTCAAACAGATGCTTCAGAAATAAATGTCCTGCAAGAACAAAGATTCATATTGGATGGATCGCTTCATGGCAATGGGCATCAACAGCCAAGAAGATATTCCAAACACATGTCAGAACTTGTTCCAGAGTATTGAACAGTCTTACAGTTGATTTTTCTCCATCATCTCACCTTGTATCTGACAGGGGGGGAAATGATGGTCATATACAAGCTTCAAAGTCACATCAAGCGAGCCTAAGCCACAACCTGCTACACCAGTTTCAGAGTTGTAGCCAGCAACAAAGATTTCCTTGAACATGCCTTCAGTTGTTAATCTAGGACACTTCGTCTAGCAGAAGACTTCAGCTTCTTGCTTGTTTCAGAAGAATTCCAGGAACAAAATTGAGAACACTTCCTCTAGCAGAAGACTCTAGCTTCTTGCCAATTTTGGAAGAGTTCCAGGAATTGCATTAAGCACTCTAGATTTTTTGGTCATCCTTAAACCATCACACGTTGAGACTTCCCTTTTCAGGTTGAAGTTCTCCCTTTTATGCGAGATGAGACCTCCCTTTATTGGTTGAAGGTTTCCCTCTTCAAAACAATAGGATCACTTCCTCTAGTAGAAGACTTCATGTTCTTGCCAGTTCTAGAAGAGTTTCGGGAACTGCACTAAGCGTTCCAGTGTTGGTGGTCATCGTTAAACCATTGCCCTTTATACCAACATTTCAAAGAGCATATTCAGCCTAGTGCTGCCATGCATTTCTGCACATTTTGTATTACAACTCTCTTCTTGGACTCATACATAACTCTTCGGATTAAGGGGGGTAATGTTGGACACCTAATCCTCAATGGGTTAGTGTGGAAGCCGAATGGACAAAAGGAGTCCAAGAGACCTTGGGATGTGAAACCCAACGGTCACAACATGTACTATAAATGTAAATCATTTGTTAATAAAAATTGTACTTGCATGTTTTATTTTTTATATTTCTCTTGTTGCCCATGTGTGTTTAACAAGATTTCTAGTTTCATCATCGAGTTGTACTAAGATTATTTCGTTGTTGCATAATAATAAAACCCTTAGTTGTTGCACCAGTTTTCCCAACTTGAGCTTTTCCAGCGAGTTTTGTTGAAAAATAACTGTGTTATTTTGTGTGTGTGTGCTAGCATTTTTTCCAGTGTTTACTCTTCCACTGTTTTATTTGTGTAGATTTCAATGTGATTTATTCAATATTTTTTGTAGCAAACAATAAATAAATTGTTAAATTAAATTAACAATTAGGACAATAATTTCCAATTGGTGCAATAGGATTTCACTTTGGAATTTCCACATGGGAAATTGATCAACCGAGCAGATTGCAATTCCCAGAGGCAGCGTAGTCACTTTTCTAATTCGTCAAGTTACTTGATGAGATTCAATTTTTTTGAGTGAGGGGAAGAAAATTTTGATCTCTCGAGATTAAGTGATTCTATAGCAAGAGGGACGATATTAGTATTTTTGTATAGAAGATCTATAGCTGGATGCAATGGTTTTGTAGCGATTTTCTTGAGACGAACCAACATTAGGTGGCAGGAAGAAGAACACACGCAAAGGGAAATTTTTCCTCAAGAAGCTTCCAATCTCAAATTCAATTTTTCCTTTTAGATCAGCAATCATTGTGAGAAAATATTCTCGCTCTAGAAGGAAGTTTGAATAGATTAGTAGAAGCTAAGCACAAGGAAAGAGGAAATTTTCAACATTTTGTTGAGATGGACACAATTGGGCAGAAAGATCAAGATAAGTTGGATGAATCATCCAACTATGCCATCTGGAAGGCCAAGATGTCATTCATGTTGGATGAATATGTCTTGAATCTCTATATAGACAGTGTTGTGGCAGTTCCCCAGGATGCAGATCACGTGAGGGAGTACAAAAATGAGATGACACGCATGAAACATTTGATCTTAGATGGTGTTCAGGATCATGTGGTTTATCACATAACTAGAAAAGATACTACCAAAGAGATATTTGATGCCCTCTCTACAATGTATTAGGGTACCTCGAAGGAGCAAAAGATGTGCCTAGAGGATAAGCTCAGGTGTGTATGGAGGCAAAATGGGGAAGGCACAGACACTTTCCTCACAAGGATTTAGGAGATCCAGGACCATCTTGTAGTTATTGGGGTAGTGCATCAACCCATAGAGCTAGTGCGATTGGTACTCAACAGTGTCTCCAAGGAGTTGCAGTTGTTCATCCAAATTATCTTGGGTAGAGATACCTTGCAAAGGTTGGACAAGATGTGTTTTGATTTGCAGTAGGAGGATTTGAGGTGAGCTCTATTAAAGAGCTCCATCAGTGGCAACAACATTGAATCAAAGAAACTAAAGGAGGAGGAGAATGTGGCGCTCACATCAAAGGGTCCCAGTGAGGGGTAGGGGTAGCAGAGGAGAAAGAAGCAGGACCTATCAAAGGTCAAGTTCTTTAGATGTTGTGAACTTAGTCACTATAGTACTGAGTGTAATCTCGAGAAAAAGGATAAGGGGGAGAATTAGAACTTTTAGGCAGCATCAACAAATATCTATAGGATTTCCTCTAGGCTAGAGGAATAATTTTCCATGTTTGTTGATATACCTCCAGGAGTGAGGTTGGGATATTTGCTGCTATAGCCCCAGAGAGCTACAAAATTTGGGTCGGATCCTTGAGGAATCCACTTCATCAATCAATACCTTTCTATGGGGGACCAGAATATTAAGTAGCATGATGGATTAGTGACATTTGATGCACTCAAATATGTAAGTGACAATTACAAGGACTAGTAGCAGTTAGATGCTCAAGAGCACAGTCTAGACTTGGTAGCAGTGTAGTTGGCACAATGTAGAGTCAAAAAAAGCACATATTCTTTAGTGATAGTGCAAATACTAGTAGAAGTCACAAACTTGGGTGAGAAATGCATTATACTGATCACAGTTCAATCCATATTTTGGATGATTTTCAGTTGTAGATGTTGTAGTTGCAGCAACAACAAATGAAGAGGGAATTGTAGTGTAGATGCAGTGTTGGCACCAGTTTAGCATGGTCAGTAGTAGCACAACTGCAACATATATTAGAGTTGCATACTAGTTGGTGAGTAGTTGGCCAGACATCAACAACGTAGCAAGAGATAATACATAGACATTGTGATGCTACAAGGAGTGAAGTAGTACTAGAACACATTTCTCGTGAAGAGGAAGTGCTAGTTTTCATATCATTGGATCTGTTCTAGCCTTGAAATATTGTGAAGAGAATAGAATACATGAGATATCCAAAACCGAGAAATCATTTCTAGAAATTTCACCTACAAGTGAATTCATTAGATTATTAACTAGTTTTTAAATTTTTCTGAATTCTAAACTCAGGGAATATGGTTAACTGATTAGTATTAATTAATTCAAGGAGTGAATGTTCTACATAATCACACAGATCAAATCTGAGATGATCCTAGCCGTCAAATGTGTTTTAATCTTGATCGTTGTTAATTGAACATAGGATTATAGTAGAAGGTCAATGTGATGATGGAGAATATACACTTGAGTAGTCTCATTTCTTGATAGATCGATTTCCAGAGTAGCATTATTCACTTCCTAGAGAGAGATTTAGTGAGATTGAAGTAGTGAGACACAGGCAGAGATAGTGAAGCTAGAGGAAGCATTCCAGATCTTGTGAGTGCATTTTTAGAGATAGAAGTGAGAAACAGAGAGGGTGATGTAGAGTAGTGCAGTAGCCTCTAGAGGCAAATTCAATTTACTCAGAGAGATTGACACTTTTAGTTCCACAGGCAAGGAAGCAGTCCCAGAGTGCCAAAGAAGCATAATTTTGGTTAGAAAAATGAATAAGAACTTCATAAGAGTCCAGTTTAAGGCTATACATCTAGCCAAGTATGTCGATCAGTGCAGAGGCTGATGCAGACGCTCAAAGGGCCAAAATTCTGAAGGAAAGTTCTATTGGGAGATTGCATATGGGGTGAAGAAAATTTCGCCCCATATTTTTTCCGGTATTTCTCTGTATGATTGTGAGTTTTGGCATCTAGTTCTACTGATATTATTTCACTTGTGCATAGTAATAGAACCCTTAGTTGCTGCAACGGGTTTCCCAAGTTGGGTTTTTTCATGGAATTTTGTTAAAAGAGTACTATGTTATTTTATGTGTGTGCGCTAGCATTTATTCAAGAACTTATTCTTCCACAGTTTTATTTGTGTAGACTACAGTTTCATTTATTCAGTAAATAAATTGCTAAATTAAATTAACAATTAGGAGAACAATTTCTAGTTGCTACAATTGGATTCCAAAATGGAAATTTCACACATCACTCTTAATAGTCTATGTATTTACTATGAATGAAATTTACTAAGAATTTCGAAAATAAACTTCCCGATATAGACGACAAGTCGATAAACCCTATGAATAAGTGACACTAGGCTAGAAATTATAACTCTAATAGATTTTCAAGAAGAAAGACTAAAAAATTCTAACAAGAAGATATAATACATTATTCATAAAATATAAGGTGTTTGGAAATTATTGTGTCAAATAGGTTTCTCTCTAAGCCAATCTCAAATGCATAGCTTGTTGTTTTATTATGAAAGCTAATTTTAGTTAAATATATCTGTGATGTCATGTTTATTTGTGCTTGAAAAGGAGTACTTAAAAGGATCTATGGAATCAATTTTAGTTTTATGTGGTATAGGAGTATACATAAAATAAAGATTGATTTGAATGAAAATAGATTACAACTCACAAAATTCAATTAA
Source organism: Pinus taeda (assembly GCA_000404065.3). Classification (NCBI taxonomy): domain Eukaryota; kingdom Viridiplantae; phylum Streptophyta; class Pinopsida; order Pinales; family Pinaceae; genus Pinus; species Pinus taeda. The sequence goes on from APFE030752238.1 coordinate 116,862, forward strand.
TCATGCAATCATTATTTGAGCTCTACTAGGGTGTTGAAGAGTGCTATAGTATGAAGAGATAAGGCTCTTTTGTGGGGAATGGATCCCTCTTCCTCAAGTGGAATCCTTCAAATATGTTCTAAATCGAGATCTCTCACAACTAACCTCAAAATTTCTCTCCCTCCTAGATTTTTTTGTAGACCGGGTAGAAAATACTAAGAAATTAAAAGAAACCCATTTCAGTCTCAATATTCTATACATATCTAATCCTCCTTCTTGCCGATCCACCATAAGGAAATATCCTTATATTATTCTTTTCTCCAAAACATTATGTCATATTCTCTTGTCACTATAAGGAATAGGGATTAATAGATTAGCTTGGCATGTGACCTAATTTTCCATTATCAAATGGAGTATCAAGATACCTAATTCATTAAGATGGCTATGCATTGAATTGAATCTCTATAAGCCTTAAAGGCTAATTATGGTGCCATAAGTGGATGAATGAAAATGAAATCCACTCCTTTAGACTTACACCCCTAGTTTCATATTTTGAAGCTTCTATCCATGATTTTGAGCCCCTTCTACACATGTTTTAGCTTGTTCATTGTAAAGGAGGGGTTGCCACATACAAATGTAGTTTATCTTTCCGAACCTCACAGTGTAAAAAAGGGGGCATTGCATTTGAATTGGATGGATTTTAGACATCAAGCTTGATCTCATTATGGATATAGTTTTGGCAAGAATCTCCTAGGTCATTTAGGCATCAAGCCCATCTGAGTGCCCTCTCTTAAATCTTGGGTGTTAGTTAGTTACTCCTCTACCTTTCACAATCTTCTTAGGCGATGGTTCTCTTCTATTTTTTGGTTAGAAGTGGATTGTTGGTGCATTCTCAAGTAACTCGAGTTGGGGGAAGGAGTTTACACTTCTTAACTACGGTCTATCTAATTCAATCTGGCTAGCAAGCCAATGGATAATATCATGGTATGTGCCTTGCTAGCTTCCCCTCCATTTATGAAGCATGAAGTATTTCATTGCTATAGGAAACAAAATAGTTAAATTTATAAAACTAATGTTGCAAGTTGTCACGTATCAAGTTGAAGTTGAAGGTGAATGAAATAAGTTGGAAGTTGTGTTTCCCAATCTATGAGTGTGACATTGTATTATGATAATAAAAAATGACAATATTTCTCAAAGAAAATATAGAACAAGTCTTGAAGCTTGCAAAAGATGATGGAAAATGGGAAGGATATTCTACTCCATAATTTCAAACAATTGTGGGAAAATAAATAGGGAAAATGACATAGAGAACTCCCATGTAAAGTGGCTTGGGCATTATGGCCAACAAAAAATTACATGTCTTTCCAAGGTATGGAAATAACTCCAATTAAGGTTTTCTATAAAATAAAATATGCTTATGGTGATGTGTGGACTCCATTGGAGGCACTGATCAATAGAACAATCAAAGAGTGTGATATATCCCACCTAAACCCTAGCTATTCTTGGATGATCTATTTAGAATGAAGCTAAGATAGTGACAAAGGTGGCATCTTGTTTCTACCTAAAAGTCATTTTTTTCATTCAAATAAACTTTGGGAAAATAAACCTATTTGACTATGTAATAACCCTCATCTACTAGAAATATTAGTATTTATTGGTTGCTAAAACCAAACTAACATGATAGAAAATTGATGAAAAAGGATGACATAATTATGTATATAAATGTTTTATTGATAAATAAGTAATAAATAAGTAATAAGTGCTTAGCTATAGATAAATGCTAAGTTGGGTTGGCCTAAAGCATCACTGAGGATAAAAGTGAGCTTTTGGTTTGAAAAAAAACCACAAAAGCAGCACACTCCTTGAGGAAAAATCCCACATGGAGGAAAGGCATAAAATGCCTATTGCAAGAATCAACAAGGTTGTTGATATCTTGGTAACCAAATATTTGCTCGAGGATGAACTGAGGAGAAATAATTCTATGGTTAGGAGAAAAAGAGTGTTCCATTTTCAGGTTTATTCTATCTACATATTACTGGTTATATTGTGATTGCTTTTCTTTAATGTTAAGGGTTGGTACATGCTTCTTTGTTTTTTTTGTATCGAGATTTGACGATGGCATGCAAGATTTGATGTTGTAATTAGAATTTTTATTTTATTCTTGTTCGTATTGGGAAAATTGGCTTATTATTACTCTACAATTATAAACAAAAAAATACCTTTGTAAATTCATTGATAGAATATTTTTTAATATTATGGGTACTATGGAATTTTGGAATAGAACACCATTGTATTCCTATAGATATGTTCTTTTCCATATGCTAATGAATCTTGATCTTAGAGTAAATTTTTTGTATTATGAGAATGGTAAAGAGTGCTGATATAAATATACATCACAAAATTGTTGGTAAGTTAGGAACTATAAATATAGAAAAGGACTGGTCTACAGTAGACCTCAGAAGGAAACATTTGCATTTAAGAATGTGGTTAGCTCCATGTCTATAAAAAAAGACATATTTCTTTTATGACTAAGAATTAAATATGAATACATTTTCGGAAGGAAAAGAAAAATATTTATGCAAAAAACACATGCATCTGTAGATATATATATTATATATATATATATATATATATATATATATATATATATATATGTGGTATAGTGGGCTATAATTCATAACTCTTGGAGCATACTATGTTCTGGAACAACAGTTGTTGTATAATACTAAGAGTTTGAGTGAGGTTCCCTACTAATGGTAAGAGACAAGTACAACCTTTTTGGCATTATCTATAAGAGATATATGAATCAAGAAAAAATTTAATATATTATCATGGGATTTTGAAGGGATAAGTGGAGGTAACTCCTCATTTCCCATAGAAAATCAAAGAAAAACACTTGGGAGAGTATAAATAAATACATTAATGGGTTATTGGTGATGAGAAATCATGCTGCACCTAAAGTAGTAGGCAATTGGAAGATTGTGATAAATACAGGAATCTGAAGCAATTTACTAACCAGAGAGTAAATTAAAAACTATATGAATAGATAAATATGGAAAATTAATAATTAACAAACACTTGTTAATCATTATGATTTATGCAATCTCAAAGTGCTATAAAGAGTCTCTTTTCCATTACTAGTGGAAGTCTAGTAAATAAATAAAGAAATGTGCATATGTGGTAATAGGAATGTTGGATGCTAATAGTAATTTAGAATAATATGTCAAGTAAATCCTTCAAGAAATTACTAACAAAACAAGGAGAATAACACAAGCATAACCTGATACCATGAAACTAGAGAGAGAGAGAGCATGAGAGAAAAGAAAACACACGAATGATATTATCATTTAACTCACAGACACATATGAAAAGTAAGGAATTCTATATATAATTCTTGTAAGGTAAATATAGAGCCAAAAGAAAACTTGTACTTTTCCTCTCCAGAAAAATTGTTCAAAAAAATCAAATAAATTATAGAGTAGATAATAGAGTATTAAAGTTGATTTGAATCCCAAAAATAAAGTAAGATATGCATAACCTAGTGCATACAGGTTAGGGTGCCTTCATTCGAAATATGCCAAACACCTAATGATAACCATCCACACTCCAAATAACATATAAGGCTAGCATAGGGTAATTCTAAAGCAAAGGGATTAGAAAAGAGAATCTAGGGCATAATGATATAGGTGAAATTGCGATGAAGATGCATTAATTAGATTCAATAATTATTATTATTAAATGGAGTAATTTAAGCTCTATCATTATAAAGAAAAGAAATATTTACCTTTATGATATTGAAATGATAGGAGATATTACAAATGGTATGAGATCCCATGTTCTGCACTAGGCCTTAGTGAATCACCACAAAGGAAAAAAATATATACTAAACTAACAAGTGATTTTTCTATTTTACCGGCATGATAACTAAGCTAAGGACATACTCAACACAATGGTTGAAGACACACCTATCATCCCAGCAGGAGATGGTTTATATGTGGAAATGAGGGACGGAACTACCCCAACTACTAATCCATTCATGGAATTCATACAAAATCTTCAATGATTGTTGGTATATTTAAGAAACAATAATGAATGTTGAATATATGCGAGCGAGGAGAAATAAATGATGATGAGAAGTTTGACGTAGAAATCAAGCCAAAAAATAGTGGAACTGAAGGTATTGGAGGATGAAGGGATAGAACCTGGAATATATGAGACTGAAGGGGAGTCATATAGAACTTATTCTAGAAAATATAGGTGGAAGAGAGACAGAACTCTCGGGAGAATTCTGGAAGATTAAGCCCCTTAATTTTTATGGGGGGAAGGTGGAGGATGTGGAAGCCTATTTATTGAATATGACCAAGTATTTTCAAATTTATGATTATGAAAGCAATCTAATGGCCAGATTCGCTATTTATCAATTACAAGAAAAATCTTCCCTATGGTTGGGAGATGTGAAGAGTGTACATTTATTGGAGGAAAAAAAAGTATTATGGGATGAATTTCGTAAATAGTTTAAGTATCACTACTTAAGTGAGCAATATTATGATGACCACTCCAAAGAGTTTCATGAGTTAATATTGGGACAACTAACCATGGATGAGTTTGTAGAAAAATCTACAAAATTACTAAGATACGCTCCATATCTTAAGGAGGAAAAAACGAAAGTACAACGATTCGTAAAGTTCTTGCCTACAGTTTACAAGGAAAAAATCAAGTTTGATAATCCAAAAGCAATGGGTGAGGCTATGAGGAAGAAAAGGTTATGCTACCAGCAATTTAAAACTAAGGGGGAAGGTTCCAAGATTTGGTAGAATAAGGATGGGACCAAGGCCAAAATGGGATGTAGAGGACCAAACCCAAGATATGTTAACAATTTTTGTAGGGATCATCAGAAGAAAATGTTTGATAACGTGAATATAAACTAGGAAGCATATTATGAGGAAGGGTAAAAAATCATAGATTTGAATTCTAGAAGAAGTAATGGTGATCTGTATCTGAATTTTAGTTTTCTTGTGCTAATTTCAATTATAGATTTATAAACAAATCCTTGTCCATTGATTCATGTGCATAGGTTTTCTTTGGTGTTTGTGAATCAAAACAGGTAAATTCATGTCAAGTTTTATGTTAGAATCATGATCAAAATAAAATGAAAAGAAAGTGTTAAATAATAGCATGTAAATCTAAAACACACCATTAAGAAAAAAACTTAGCACAGTTCACCCCTCCTGGGATACATCTCCTTGGTCTAGCTTCCATGGCTTTGGCCTCTATATTTTTTCAAAATGGAAAACTTACAATTTACAATGCTCTATAGCTCCTAAAACCTACTTCAATGGACTCAGAGCATGCAAAAAACCATAAGATGACTCTTCAAGCTCTTCAATTGGTCTCTTGATGATTTAGGCGTCACCTCCTCCTCTGTTGGCCCTAAGCTTCCTTAAACTTCAACATCGAGAAATCACATACAGAAGTTCCCATTAGCACTTAAACATGTGTCGTTGTGTTCAGAGCCTCTCAATCATCTAGGAAAACATTTCTCTTATTATCATTTGGTCGAATTTTTACCAAAGATATTAGAGAAATAGTTTTCTCATAGGGATCCTCCACTAAACCTAGAGGGACTCTAGTTAGCTCTGCTAATTATGGAGTTAAGGTTGAATTTGGAGGCACCACCAAAAACACCATCAAATTAATCTCGAGTTTAATTAAAGTTAAACTGGCCTAATTAAATGTTAACCCTAGATTAGTGCATTAAGTGTGGTTCCATTAACCGTTACCCCAACGGTCTTTATGGAGGTGGTCACATGTATGAATTGAATGTTAATGATCTCATTGTATTGCATTGTCCATCGATGTAAATGTTAACTATAACATTTTCCCCAAAGTGTTCACATGGATGGAATTTAAGTGTTGCAGTCATGGTTTAAGGTTGTCTATTGTTCTTCGTTTGGAAATGGTTTAATGTCACCATTGGGTTGTTCACATGGAGGACTGGCCTGTGTGCTGGCCCTCCTAACCATCAACTCCATACATTTTAAACTTTAAATAGTCATGGAGAGTATAGTGGTTAAGTAACATGGTTAGTGGAGATGGTTATGTGCTTTGGTCAGTGGAGAGGAGGTTGTGCGATCGAACCCCAATGCCTCACAAAAAATTTCTCCATATGCTCATTTTCAATTCAGCCTGTGGGAGGGACATGTCGTGGCCTCTAAGCTTGCCACGTGTCACCTTTTCATTAGATCTTCCACAACCAATCATAATGTGTCGGTATCGTATCACCAAGATGGGCGCAACCATTTAGGTCTCAAGAAATTCTAAACACTTTGATTTTTGAGCAAATTTTTGCCCCTATTCTAGATTCCAATCACTCCTTCCCACTCACAAGTTTTCGGACCCACAAAAGCTGGTTATCTAATGAGATTTTCATACTCTTCTCTTTCCTAAGTTTTATCAACTGATTCTACATAACACAGTTCACCCCTCCTGGGATACATCTCCTTGGTCTAGCTTCCATGGCTTCGGCCTCTATATTTGTTCAAAATGGAAAACGTACAAATTACAATGCTCTATAGCTCCTGAAACCTACTTCAATGGACTTAGAGCATGCAAAAAACCATAAGATGACTCTTCAAGCTCTTCAATTGGTCTCTTGATGATTTAGGTGTCACCTCCTCCTCTGTTGGCCCTAAGCTTCCTTAAACTTCAACATCGAGAAATCACATACAGAAGTTCCCATTAGCACTTAAACATGTGTCATTGTGTTCAGATCCTCTCAATCATCTAGGAAAAAATTTCTCTTATTATCATTTGGTCGAATTTTTACCAAAGATATTAGAGAAATAGTTTTCTCATAGGGATCCTCCACTAAACCTAGAGGGACTCTAGTTAGCTCTGCTAATTTTGGAGTTAAGGTTGAATTTGGGGGTACCACCAAAAACACCATCAGATTAATCTCGAGTTTAATTAAAGTTAAACTGGCCTAATTAAATGTTAACCCTAGATTAGTGCATTAAGTGTGGTTCCATTAACCATTACCCCAATGGTCTTTATGGAGGTGGTCACATGTATGCATTGAATGTTAATGATTTCGTTGTATTGCATTGTCCATCGATGTAAATGTTAACTATAACATTTTCCCCAAAGTGTTCACATGGATGGAATTTAAGTGTTGCAGTCATGGTTTAAGGTTGTCTATTGTTCTTTGTTTGGAAATGGTTTAATGTCACCGTTGGGTTGTTCACGTGGAGGATTGGCCTGCATGCTGGCCCTCCTAACCATCAACTCCATACATGTTAAAATTTAAATAGTCATGGAGAGTATAGTGGTTAAGTAACATGGTTAGTGGAGATGGTTATGTGCTTTGGTTGGTGGAGAGGAGGTTGTGCGATCGAACCCCAATACCTCATAAAAAATTTCTCCATATGCTCATTTTCAATTCAGCCTGTGGGAGGGACACGTCGTGGCCTTTAAGCTTGCCACGTGTCACCTTTTCATTATTTCTTCCACAACCAATCATAAAGTGTCAGTATTGTATCACCAAGATGGGCGCAACCATTTAGGTCTCAAGAAATTCTAAACACTTTGATTTTTGAGAAAAATTTTGCCCCTATTCTAGATTCCAATCACTCCTTCCCACTCACAAGTTTTCGGACCCACAAAAGCTGGTTATCTAATGAGATTTTCATACTCTTCTCTTTCCTAAGTTTTATCAAATGATTCTACTTGAAGAAATCTCCATGACAACCACTTCGGTACATTAACATGCCTTCCATTGCAAATGGCTATGTCCGTCAACCACTCTTCTCCTTTTGCTACTAACCTAATCCAACACTTGTTGGACACTTTATCGCTACAAAATACCTTTGCTATACCACATTGATTCCTGGGTGCTTGGAAAACTGATAAAATATAATAGCCTTCCCACTAAGAATTTTGGCATCAACACATACAACGGTCTACAATGGCTGCAAATTTTTTTGGCATCTCATCTACTTTCGCTTCTTGCCTCTATCATCCTCTAGTTCATCATGCTACTCATGTCGTGATTTGAGAGTGAAGGCTAAGCAAGCACATATTTCTCAAGAATGGACCTTCCAAAATCCTGCAACATCTTGTCACAAATATGACCATTAAATGGAAAAAAACATTATGCAAGAAATGTAAATTGATGAATTCTTCTTCTCCTCCTTCAAAGCATTAATTCTCACATCATGTAACATCACCATGTACTCTTGCATATTGGTGTACAAACCATCAAGCAGTAGAATTCAACAAAACATCATCGACTAAACATAAGTCGACCAAACATGCTCCAACAATTGACTTGAGTTGAGAGCCAAACATAAGCATGTACAACAACTTGATGATTCTTTGTATAAACAATAAGAATTTCACATCTCATGCAATAATCCATCAACAACTCCCTTTCATCTTTGGAGATAAAATCAGCTCTTCAAAGTTTATATGACATACATGTGACAAAAATCGACACAAGTCGACAGTCATGCATGTATCCCAATATAATGAAACTAGCAACAATTCCACTATTCACACACACACAAACTCTCATGTATGTGTACAATTCTTCAACTCTCCATAAAGTAAAAACACAAGTAAAATGGGGCCAAAAACATGTATGGATAAATAAGAGCTGAATTGACAAATTTGTTGGAAATGAAGTGAGTAATATACCCCACTTTCACACACCTTCCTAGCGAAAATATGCAACACCAAGAATGCATTCAAAAGAAATGCATTCACATACAAATTTGTAACCACAAATTTCCTTCTTTGTTGCATTTAACTGAGTAATAAAAAACTCCTCTTTCAACATATTGTATCATACAAGTTGCAACATACTTTCAACAAAAAAGTAGTGCATTCATAAGGCAAGGAAATGCATTTTTAAGGAAAAGAATTGCATCTAACAACAAAACAAATGCAAGCCTTATTTCGTTAAGAAATCAAACCACCTTTTACCAGACCATTTCCATCACGCTTCTCTTAGCTGCACGCCATCTTGTGAATCATCCTAATCTAGATCAATTATGGAATTCTCTTTTCCATTCTTGCTAAAGTCTCTCTCCACCTTGTTCAAATTTCATGGACGAGTTGTTGGATACAAAGTCCAACATTTGTCTATGAGAAGATCTTTCTTATGGAAATGAGTGCAAAACAATTGCATCTTCTTTGAAACATGGTTTCCATTACCCAAAGTATCTCTTGTTTTTTTTCACTTTCGATTTGAAAGTTTCATACATGTGGCCATTTTCATCAAACATATTGAAACATTATGGTTATTCAAACCACAAAAGGAACATGTAAATTCTCTCTAATTATTATGTGAAAATTTACCATGTTTATCATAATCAAAAGAAACTTGATTAAAGGCATAGTTATACCTTGCACATTCACCTATGTCATCTTCTTAAGGAGGTGAATTTTACGAGGTAGCGGCTCTGTTTGGAATATCAACAATGGTTTAAATGACCTTAGAGCATTCAACATCATCCTGTTTGCCCTTTCCACTAGTTGCATGCTTATGAGAATCTTCTTGCAAAGTGGGTATAAAACTTTTTCATTCCTCATGGACACAAACTTCACAATCTTGAGGTAATGAACATGTAATGAAAGTCCTTCTTGGAACACCTTCATGTGCCTCTTTGACTTTGGAGCATTTTCCATCGTATTTTCCATAACCAATACCCAAATATCTAGGCCTTTCCTCAACAACAATTGGTTCAACTATGCCTTGTGCATGTCTTCCTAACCCTTTACCTTCATAGCCCATCTTCATTAATAATTTGGACCCTATTCCTCTAGTGTGTCTTTCAAAAGCACAAAACATTCATTTTGAGAGGAAATTGAATATAAAATTGAATTTCCTACCTCATGTTCAGGCACATACTTGGCTAGGGTTTCCTTGGCATTAAAATATCCATCTAATGCATCTTTTCAAGGAGCTATTTCTTCTCCTCCTTCATGGCCATCAACTCCTGTTGAAGTACAGTGTCCTCCTTCCTATATTCAATCATCTCTTGTACCATGTCTCTCATGATGAAAAACTCTTGCAACATCTTTTATCAAGGAATATTGCTAAGGAAGAGAGATTAGAGACATCACTTGTTGAAACTTTGATCCCATAAACTTGCCCATTGTTAATTCTCCTTTCACAAATCTCAAGCAATGAAGAAAATAAACCTTTGCTTTGATACCAAATTGATCCGTAGCTGAATGTTAGTTTTTCCGTGCTAATTTCAATTATAGATTTATAAACAAATTCTTTTCCATTCTTTCATGTGCATATGTTTTATTAGGTGTTTGTGAATCAAAATAGGTAAATTCATGTCAATGTTTATGTTAGAATCATGAGTAGAATAGCATGAAAGACAAGTGTTGAACATCAGCAAGAAAATGTACAACACACCATCAAGAAAAACACTTAATGCATTGTTTTGAGAAATGAGTTCATCCCTCCTGGGCTACATCTCCTTGGTCCAACTTCCATGGTTTAGGCCTCCGTATTTTCTCAAAATGGAAAAAGTACAGTTTACAATGCTCTGCAGCTCCTGAAACCGACTTAAATGGAATCAAAGCATGCAAAATCTCTTAAGGTGACTCTTCAAGATTTTCAATTGATCTCTAGTTAATCTAGGCTTGACCTCCTCCTCTAGTGGCACTAGTCTTCCTTAGCCTTCAACGTGGAGAGATCATGTACAGAAGCAGCTCTCTACCTTTGCAACCTATTCTTGTTAATCTAGATTGTCATTGATGTCAATATTGCAATATTTTGGGATACCAAATGATGATGTGAAGCCAAGGAGAAGCATATCCATGAAGCAATGGGAGAAATAATCCAAGGAGAAAAGCCATCAGGGAAGCCATTGGAAAGACATTAGAAGAAGAGCTATCAAAATATTGGAATAGTGAAGAGAAGCCAGAGAAGCGAGAACCCAACAGTAAGGGCTAGAAGGAAAGAACTAAGAAACAAAGAGGAACATGCAAGAGAGGAGAATTAATAGTGTTAATGGATGAGTTAAGTGGAGGGAGTATCAAAACATGTAATAAAACACATCAATGGCTTTATAATGGTGACTTTACGAGTGGTCTATTATGTGCCACTGCCCAAAACCTCTAATATGTTAAATATGTGTACCCAAAAGAATTTATGGTATCAATCCTAATGCAATATCGAATCCACTTAAAATTTACATATCACAAAGACTTGTTACATTCAAATCCTCCGATTACGATATGTATTGCGGATCTGATGGTTCCATTGCAATATGCCTTAATACAATATTACATCCATCGTAGTTCAAAAAAAAAAAGTTTGTTATGTTTCATCACCCCAAATCCACTGATTGCGATATGTGTCTTGCAGACTCAGCAGACCATTACAATACTGCTCAATGAAATATTGCATCCACGTATCAAAACGTTCATATCACAATTTCAAAGGGTTTTCACCACCAGACCGCTGATTGTGATAACACTTCTGAACCGGACCACAAATTGCGATAAGACTTGTGAACACGACTACCGATTGCGATATTAGTTGTGGACCCAATAGATATATTGGTGATGGTTTAATATTATATCATGTTTGTTTCATCGGCAGTATGAATATCAACCATGTTACATTGGTGAGAGAGTTGTGATTACAAGACCTCCGAAAGTTGTGATTGTGATTGATGACGTGGATGTGGAACCTTTTTGGGTATGGACTCGCTTATGAAATCATTCGTAAATAAAACAAGTTTATGACTAATTGAATTAATATCCATAAGTCAGCCTCTCCTTCCAAATGAACTTGTCTTTTGAGTGTTGGTGAAACTCATATAAAGACGAGTTAAAATGCTTCACTTCTGAGTATCGATCTTTGGCATAAAAAAGAGCATAAGGAAAGTTCACAACTCGTGAGCTTGAAGAGACAGAGTAAGCCGAAGGTCAAGAAGTCTAAGGTTGAGAAAACAAAAAACGTATAGTAGCAGCCGAACGCTAAGAAAAAAAGGAAACTAAAGACAAAGTGGCAAGACAGTATTTTGATGTGTTTCATCAAGAATGAATCAAACCCGAAGTGAAGCCATAGCATAGGTAGTGACCTGTTGCAAAAACTACAAGGACATGGTTTTGTAAGTAATTCCTTGGAGGTAGTATAATACAATCAAACATTTCGTGAAAAAGTAAATCTATAGGGTTAGAGCCCTTGGGGTTGGTGCCTCAGAATTGTAAGGACTGGTGACCTTGGAGTTGGTGCTCCTAAATTCAAGGTTGGTGCCTTGGCAAGAGAGGGTTGGAGCCGTAGAGGTTGGAGCCTAATCAAAGTCCAAGTTGGTGCTTAGCAAAACTCATGAGATATTGTATTCAATTTTTTTCTATATTTAATAAAATCATTTCTTTGATTAAAATTGCAAATAATCTAAATTGGTAATAACAATTAAAAAGAAATATTGATTTGAACACCCCCCTCAAAGTATTTCCAACAATTGGTATTAGAGTTGGCTTCTTCATAATAAGCCTAACAGCTAGAAGAAGGATTCTTAAGTTACGATGAAGAATCAATAAATGATAGCAGGAAGGCTTCCCTTGTTCAATGGTACTATTTTAGTTTTTGGAAAAAGAGAATGTCTTACTACTTAATGTCCCTTGGAACTGAAGTTTGGAACATTGTTCAAAATGGGTACAATGCCCCTCCCACACTTACTACTAATCAAGATGAAAGGAATGCGTACATTTCCAATGCCAATGCTCTAAATTCCATTACTAGTGGAATTACTGATTATGATTTTACAAAAGTCTTGAATTGTGACATGGCTAAGGAAGTATGGGGTAAATGGTTTAGCTTATATGATGGAGACCTCAGGGTTAAGAAGGGAAAGCTTCAAACTCATAGGAGGCACTTCAAAATTTTGAAAATGGATGACGAAGAAGATATTGCATCATACTTCCTCTGAGTAGCTGAAGTAGTCAACTCTCTTATGGGATTGGGAGAAAATATTGAAGAAATCATTGTTGTTCAAAAGGCCTTAAGATCTCTCCCAGACAGACTCAACTCCAAAATAAGTTCTATAGAATAAATGAAGGAACTAGACATTCTCAAAATAGATGAACTTCATGGAATCCTCGTTGCCTATGAGATGACAAAAGGAATCCCAAGTTCCAAAGATGCAACATTCAAGGCCTCCAAATCAAAAAAGGGAAAAGGATGGAATACCAGCAATGATGACTCTGATGTTGAATTTGAATTGGCGCAATTTGTACAAAGTCTAAGGATAGGATCCAAGCTAAAAGGTAAGCATCCCCTTATTTGTTTCAACTGTTGAAGAATAACTTACTATGCTGTAAAATGTCCTCATAAGCATGATGGTGATAATGAGGAAGGAAGGATATACAAAAAGAAGAGATTTATTAAGAACTTCCTCTCTAAACAAGATGAATCTAATGAGGATGAATATGTGGTCATCAAGAAGAAATCATCCAAATATATCTTCCATCACAAAGAAAGTAATGGTGAATCAGCTGAAGAGAATGAATATGCTAGAAGTAAGGAAGTACTATTTATGGAAGTCACTAAAGATGATGAACCAAGATAGGAAAACAAAGAATATACAAATGAATTACCAAAAAGTAACATTGAATAAAATGAGGAGTTACGAAACAATATTATATCTCTTGAAATAGACAAAAATGAAGTTAAACAAAGCGAGGATAGTATATATGAAAGACATGAAGCTGAAATAGTATCTCTCAAAAAGGAAATGGAACAAATCAAAAGAATTTTGCAGAGTTCTCAAACACTTGATCACATTCTCAACACCCAGAAATCTCAAAGTGACAGGTATGGGATCAGTTTTTCGTCAAGTGCCAAGGATAATACAAGAAGCTATGCTGACGTACTTTGCAGCAATCCAAAATAAGAAAAATCATCTTGTAAAAGGCCCGACGCAAATCCAAGGAATGAAGAAAGAGAAACTCCAAGGAAGAATTTTTATTCAAATCATGGCTATTGAAATAGGTACCAAACTATATTTCTTGGACAATGTTATTATTGTAAACAATGGGTCATAAAGCTATACATTGCATGGCTCATAAGAATGAAGCACTAGGGTTGAAAAATCAAACAAAGAAACCATGTAGTCTCAAAGGGAAAGGACAAATCAAGACTTTCAACTCATTTGATCCTTTAGCCAAATTTTATCTAATTTTCTCATTATGTGATGATAATGGACATAGCACAAAAAATTTCCCCCTCAAAAGTAAAGAATAAAAAGATGAAAATCCCAATATGGATAAATGTGGTCGGGCTTTATGTGCTCATAGTGAAGAAAATATTTGGTTTGTGGATAGCGGGTGCTCCAGACATATGATAGGTGACAAAAGGAAGTTTATACATTAAACAAAAGGAACGAAATGTATCCTTTGGGAGTGGGTCTACCAAAATTGTTGGAAAGAGAACCATTACCCTTATTAATGGAAACGAAAAGGCTCAAAATTCTTTGTTGGTAGATGGGCTCAAACACAATCTCTTGAGTGTTGGCCAAAGCTATGATCAAGGACATAATGTTGTCTTTGGCACTAGAAATTGTAAAATACAGAACTCTTCCTCATGATAACTTATGGTGAATAGAATTAGAACATGAGATAACATCTACATTCTGAACAAAAATCAAGAAGATAAATGTTACCTAAGTCGAACAGGTGAAAGTTTTTTTTGGCATAAATGATCGGGGCATACAATTTTTCATAACTTGATCAATATTAACAAAATCAATGCATTAAGGGACATTCCAAAGATGTTAAAACCAAATCAAGCTATATGCGGCCCATGTCAACATGGCAAGCAAACTAGAACTAGCCATAAGACTAAGGAGTTCTCCACATCAAAACCTCTAGTGATCATTCATGTAGATATATGCGGGCCAACTAGAACTCCAACACTCCAAGGAGAAAGATATTTTGCTTCATTTGATGATGACTATACTATAATGATGTGGGTATATTTCATAAAATATAAATCTGAAGAATTTGAATGCTTTAAGAATCTTAAAGATCTTGTAGAAAATAAAAGGGATTCCAAAATTAAATGTCATAACATGGATAGAGGAGGAGAATTATCATCAAAATAATTTGATGAATTATGTAAAGAAAATGGAATCGAATGAGAGCTCTCTGCCACTAAAACACCTAAATAAAATGGGGTAGTTGAGAGAAGAAACTGAAATGCTCAAGAAATGGCCAGAACTATGTTACTAGCAGCTGACTTGTAGCCAAAATTTTGGAAGGAAGTAGTTGGGACAATAGTTTATACTTTGAATCAAACTCAACTAAGACCAAATAATGAGAAGAATCCTTATGAATTATGGAAAGGAAGACCTACTTAGTAAAATAATTTAGGATCTTTGGAAGAAAATGCTTCATAAAGACCAATAATGACTCACTAGGAAAATTTGATTCTCTGGTTGGCGAAGGAATATTTCTTGGTTATTCTACCAGAAGAAAAGCTTACAAGTGCTACAATAATCGACTATAGAAAATAGTGGAAAGTATTGATGTGAAGATTGATGAAGGGTTTCCAGAAAGAAAATTGAAGATCATTAAATTGATCCCTTTGCTGAAGAAAGTGAAGAAGAACCCAAAAAAGAAGAAAAAGATCAAGAAAAACAAAAAGAAAAAGAATAATTTCAAACTCCTTTAAAAGTGAAAATCCTTCAAAAGAATTTCTCGGAAGAGTAGATTATTGGCAATGTAGATGAATCAATACAAACCTGAAGAAGGATGACAAGTACACCAAAGAGAAATGATGTTGCTCTCCTATCAATGATAGAACCAGAAACTTTTAGTCAAGCAAGTAAGGATCCTCATTGCGTGGAAGCCATGGAAGAAGAAATGTCTCAAATTGAAAAAAAATGAGACATGGGAGCTTGTACCTCATTCAAAGGATAAAAATATAATTGGAACTAAGTGGATGATTAAAAAAAATTAATGAATATGGACAAATCATAATGAATAAGGCAAGACTTATTTGCAAAGGTTATTCACAAATTGAAGGAATCAATTTTGAAGAAGCCTTTGCACTCGTAGCTCGTATGGAAGCTATAAGGATGTTCTTGCCATTTTCATGTTCAAAAGGATTCAAAATCTATCAAATGGACTTAAAATCAACATTTCTAAATAGGGAACTCAAGGAAGAAGTCTACATGGAGCAACCAAAAGGTTTTTATCTAGCACAAGGAAAAGACTATGTATGTAAGTTGAAAAACGAATTATACGATTTGAAGCAAGCTCCTAGAGTGTGGTACGCAAGATTGGATAAATATCTACAACAAGAAAACTTCAAAAATGAGGTGGCAGGAAGAAATATCTACATGAATATGGGTGAGGATAAATTACTAATCAATCTTTTCAAAATATGTCAAAATAATTTTAAATGTGAATGATTGTTGAGCTATCCTAATTCCTTGGACTACCAGTATCGCAAACCATAGCAGGCATGTTTAGCTCTGAGACAAAATATCTCAAAGATATGCTTGAAAGATATGGAATGGAATAATGTGCACCTATGAGCACACTGATGACCACAAAGTGCAAACTAAGCAAAGATGATGATTCTCCCCTCGTAGATGCAACTCTTTATAGGTCAATAATTGGAGCTCTCATATACTTAATGGCTACAAGGCCCGACATTATGCAAGCACTAGGAATGGTGGAAAGATTTCAATCATCTCCTAAGAAATCCTACATGTTGGCTGTGAGAAGAATTATCATATACTTGAAAGGAATCCCCGACTTTGGTCTTTGGTATCCCAAAAGCACAAATGCTATAGTGACAACTTATATAGATGTTGATTGGACTGGAAGCATGGATGATCATAAAATCACCAATGAAAATGCCTTTTTATGGGAGATTTCCTAGTAGCTTGGCTCAGCAAAAGAGAATCATCTATATCTATGTATACAGTTGAAACGAAATATAGCCGCAACTGACAATTGTACACAAACACTATGGATGAAGGAAGTTTTGAAGGATGTCAACATAGAAACTAAATAGCCAATCACAATCTATTGTGATAACACAAGTACTATGAGTCTAAGTAAAATTCCACTAATGCACTAAAAACCAAACATATACCAATCAAGTAGCGTTTTCTCCATGAATAAGTGGCTGAACATAACATAAAGTTGGAGTATATCAATACCAAGGAATAGATTGGAGATATTTTCACCAAACCTCTTCCTCGAGAAGCATTTGAACATCTTCATCAAAATACGAGGACTAAACTGATTCCTAAGATGCTACATGACACAGGGAGCAATTTGATAGGGAGAGTAGTTCTATAGGGGGAGTCCTTTTGCAATCCTTGGCCATTGATGTCAAAGGGGGAGAGAAGAAGAATTTTGCCACCAATGACAAAGGGGGAGATTGTTAATCTATATTTTCATTTATGTCAATATGGCAATATTTTGGGACACCAAATGATGATGTGAAGCCAAGGAGAAGGAGATCCGTGAAGCAACAGGAGCAATATGACAAGGAAGAAATCCATGAGGGAAGCCATTGGAAGGAAATTGGAAGAAGATATATAAGAAGAATGGAAGAATGAAGAGAAGCCACATAAGTGAGAAACCAACAATGAGGGCCAGAAGGAAAGAACTAAGAAACAAAGAGGAACATGCAAAAAAGGAGCATTAACAGTGTTAACAAAGGAGTTAAGCGAAGGGACTATTAAAACATGTAATGAAACACATCATCGACTTTATATTGACAACTTCACAAGCATCTATTATGTGCCACTACCCAAAACCTCTTATATGTGATTTATATGCAAACCCAAAATAGTTTATGGTATTAATCCTAATGCAATATCGCATCTGCTCGAAAGTTACGTATCACAAAGCCTTATTACATTCTAACTCTTTGATTTCGATATGTATTTTGGACCGAATGGTTCCATTGCAATACACCTTAATACAATATCGCATCCATTGCAAATCACAAACCATAAATTTTATTATGTTTCAGTGCCCAAATCTGCCAATTGCGATATGTGTATTGTGGACCCGCCACACCATTACAATACTGCTCAATGAAATATTGTGTCCACCTATCGAAATTTTCATATTGAAAGTTTCAAAGGTTTGTCACCATTGGACTGCTGATTGCAATAAGACTTGTGAACCCAACTGTCAATTGTGATAGACCTGTGAACCCGACCGCCGATTATGATAAGACTTATGAACCTGACTGCTGGTTGTGATATTAGTTATGGACCTCCACGATCTATTGATGGTGGTTTAATATTATATCACATTCGTTAAATTGGCAGTATGAATATGAGCTATGTTATGTTGGAGATAAATTTGCGATTATGGGACCTCCGAAGTTGTGATTGCAATTGATGACATGGATGTGGGACCTACTTTGGTATGGTCTCTCTTATGAAATCTTCCGTAAATAAAACAAGTTTATGGGTAATTAAATAAATATCCATAAGTAAGCCTCTCCTTCCAAATGAACATGTCTTTTGTGTATTGGTGAAACTCGTATAAAAATGAGTTAAAATGCTTCACTTCTAAGTATCAATCTCACGCATAAAAAATAGAGCATAAGGAAAGTTCACAACTCTTGAACTTGAAGAGATAGAGGAAGTTGAAGGTTGAGAAGTCAAAGGTCAAGAAGTTAAAGGTTGAAAAAACATAGAAGGTGCAACAGAAGCTGAAGGGTGAGCGAAGAAGGAAACTGAAGACACAGTGACAAGACAATATTTTGACATGTTTCATCAAGAAGGAATCGGACCCAAAGTGAAGCCATAGTGAAAACAACGGCATGTTGCTAAAACTACAATGATAGGGTTTTGTAAAGAAGTTCTTGGAGGTAGTATAATACAACCAAACATTTCGTGATAGAGTAAATCTATAGGGTGGGAGCCCTTGGGGTTGGTGCCTCAGAATTGGAAGGATTCGTGTCCTTGGAGTTGGTGCTCCTAAATTCAAGGTTGGTGCCTTGGTAAGATAGGGTTGGATCCCTAGAGGTTGGATCTTAATCAAAGTCTATGTTGGTGCTTGGAAAAAAATTATCAGATATTGTATTTAATCTTTTTATATATTTATTAAAATCATTTCTCTGATTAAAATTGTAAAGAATCTAAACTGGTAATAATAACAATTGAAAAGAAATATTGATTCACCCCACTCTCAGTATTTCCAATAGTTCCATTGTGTGTAGAGCCTCTCAATCATCTAGGAACACCTTTTTATGATCCTGATTTGGTTGAGTTTTGGCGAAAGATATGAGAGAACCCGTTTTCTCCTAAGTATCCTCCACTAAAACTAGAGGAACTCTAGTTCTCTCTGCTAATTTTGGAGTTAAGGCCGAATTTGGGGGCACTGCCAAAAACACCGATAGATTAGTCTCAGCTTTAATTAAAGTTAAACTAGGTTGATTGAATGTTAACCCTGGATTAGCACATTAAGAACAGCTCCATTAATCGTTACCTCGGTGGCTCTTTATGGAGGTGGTGACATGTATGCATTGAATGTTAATAGTTTCATTGTATTGCATTATCTGCCAATGTAAACTTTAACCGTGACATTTTCCCCAGAGTATTCACATGGATGGAATTTAATCATCGCGGTCTTGGTTTAAGGTTGTTTGTTTTCCTCCATTTGGAAACGATTTGATTTCACCATCGGGGTGCTGACATGGAGGGTTGGTCTGCGGGCTTGCCCACCTAACCGTCAACTCCAATTGTGTTAAACTTTAAATAGTCACAGAGAATATAGTGGTTAAGTAACATAGTTAGTGAGATGGTTATGTGATTTTGTCTTTTGACAGGATGTCGTAGGGTCGAACCCCTGCGCCTCATAAAAATGTTTCTCCGTACACTCATTTTTCATTCGGCCTATGGGAGGGACACATGGTGGCCCCCAGGCTTGCCAAGTGTCACCTTTCCATCCGTTCTTCCACAATCAATCATAAGGCGCCACATCACCAAGGTGAAAACCATTCTAACATTGACACTTGGTGAGTGCTCATTGGGCATTAACCCCATTGACCTGCATAGTCACCTACATTGTCATCTACCACGTTAGCAGTACGGATTGCTAACTCGGTAATACGTGCAATTTTTTTGTTGTTTGGTGAAACTATCAACTAGGCGTAACTTCCTCATACGAACTCTGTTTTGAGTGAAAAAAGTTGCATTGGGATCGTATCGTTGCAACAGACGCAATTTTTTAGGTTTCGAGAAATGCCAAACACTTGATTTTTGAGCAACATTTTGCCCCTAATCGAGAATCTAATCAAATGGAGACAAGGAGAAAAGATCATTGAAATGCTCAAAGTTTGGTGAACCTTATTTACTAAGATATTTCCTACACAACCTGAGGTCTATGAAAAACATACAAGATGTCCATGAAGCTACTACACTGAACGACCTTGCAAGGATAATTCTGAGAATAAGCACAACCTTGGAGGATAGACCTGGCAAGGAGACTTCCGAGAATATGCCAAGTTTAGTAAGTGTGATTCCCATAAAACTAGAATACAATATGTGGGCCATGTCATCTTGAAGGAAGGGTTAGTTGTTCATCGAGATAAGGTGAAGGTTATGGTTAATTGGCATGTACACAAATATGTAGTTGTTGTTGGGTCATTCATGGGAATTTCTAGATATTAGGGCAAATTTATTGAATTTTTCTCCAATATAGCATATCCCATTACCTCTCTATAGAAAAAAGGGTTAAAATTAAAGTGGACTATTGAATTCCTAAAGAATTTGATAAATGAAAGCATCTACTCACCACATCTCCTATCTTAAAACTTGCATATCCAAACAAGGAATTTACAATATGTACAGGTACATGTATGGAAGGGATGGGAGGATTTTTGTTGTAAGATAATTCCATAATAACATTTGAATCAAGGAACTTGAGGAATCATGAAAGAAATTATGATGTATATGACCTAGAATTAGATATTGTTATACATGCTTTCAAAATGTGGAGGCACTATCTATTAGGAAATAAATTCACCTTAATAACAAATAATTTCAAGTTAAAGTATCTATTCAACCAACCATACCTCAATGCAAGACACACTAGGTGGATGGCATTTTTCGGCAAATTTTAGTTCGATATTAATCACATAAAAGGGAAAGAAAGCAAAATAGCTAATGTTTTGGGAAAGAATTCTTAAAATTTAATGGAAGTAATCCTTAGTAGTATTAAAATAAACTTCCTTGAGGAAATTAAAAATTTTATACATAAGGATCCAAAATACATGTATATGCAACAAAAATTGTAGCAAGATCATGTTCTAGGGTACGCAGAAAATGCTAAAAAACTACTCACTTACACAGGAAAATTATATGTACCCAATGTACAAGAGTTGAAAGAGATCATACTTGATCAGAAGAATCCATTTGAAGGACATCTAGGATAGTAGAAGATGATCACAACATTAAGGAAAAATATCTTTTAGTGATGTATGAAAAAAGAGTTGGCGATAGAGTGTCCTCTTAGGCTACTGCGTCCACTACCTATTCCTCAGTGGAAGTGAGAATTAATATATTTATATTTCCTCACACTAACAAAATTGCTAATATATTTATGAAATAAGTCTTTCTATTGCATGGAGTGCCTAAAATAATAGTATGAGACTGATATGCCAAATTCACCTCAACTTTTTGGAGGGAATTATTTGGAAACATGGGTACTAAGTTAAATTTTAGGAGGGCATACCATCCTCAAACTCATGGATAGACTAAAATGGTCAACCAAATTCTAGAGGATATTCTGAGAATGTATGTGATGGATAGACCAACCAAGTGGGAAGACTTCCTACATTTAACTAAATTTTCATATAATAATAACTATCGAACTTGTATTAAAATGAGCCCCTTCCAGGCTTTATATAGAAGTAAATGCCCTACAATGTTTAGTTGGAGTTAGCGAGAGGATAGATTAATTTTGGGGCCAACCTTATTGCATGAAATGGAATAGAGTGTGCTGAGAATTCAACAGAATGTTAAAGAAACTCGAGACAGAAACAAGAGTTATGCACGCAAAAAAATAGCATACAACGAATTTAAAGTCCGGGATCATGTTTATCTTAGGGTGAAACCCATGAAAAGCACTTTGACTACACGAACTTTCTCAAAAGTATTCCCACATTTTTGTGGACCATTTGAAATTTTGGATCGAGTAGCCTACCTACGAGTTAGCTTTTTCGAGTCACATTAAAATTCATAATTTCATTCATGTATCTTTACAAAAAAGTATGTACATGATAGTACTCATATAATTGATTGGAAAATGCTAAAGGTGGAACCCAAAGGGGACTTCCTCTAAGAACAACTCCATATTCTAACACTACAGATATTTGGCTCCATAATGGACCTTTTAGGGGTGGCTCAGGTTAAGGTGCAATGGAGGCATTTTACTCTAGAGGAGGCCATTTGAGAACTTGAATAAGAAATGCAAAGAAGGTATCCAACATTGTTTCACCAAACAGAAATTGAAATATAAATATGGAGGATGGTGTAAATAAAAGGGAGGGAGAATGTAATAACCCTCATCTAGTGGAAATATTATTATTTTTATTGCTTGCTAAAACTAAAATATGATGACAAAAAGGAAAAATGATGACATAATTATGTATATATATGTTTTATTGATAAATGAGTAATAAATTGGAAACACTTGAAAATTGACCATGCATATGTGATTCTATATATATGATAACCTTTCCATGCTAAGAATTCTAGAAAGAATTCTATATCAACTTAATGGATGGGAGAGAAAGATTTATTAAGTGCTTAGCTATGGCGTAAAGCATTGGTGAGGATAAAAACTACTTTTGCTTTGGAAAACAAAGTCTCACATGGATGAAAGGCATAAAATGGGATCAAAAATTTGTTGATATCTTTGCAAACAAATCTTTGCTCGAGGTAAAGTGATTAGAAACAATTTTATGATTGGGAGGAAAAAAGAGTTCCATTTTCAAGTGTATCCTATCCTCATATTAGTAATTAGATTGTGATTTCTTTGCTTTAACCTTAAAGGTTGGTGTTGGTACCATTCCATGACCCCTTTTTCCCTCCCAAAACATGTCATTTGCCTACCTCTTTTCATCATTTATCTCTCAGATCCCTTGGAAATTGATTAGTTAATAGTCTTATAGTTATTAAATTGCATTGAAATTAATTTAGGGGTTTTTGTTAACGAATTAGGAATTTTTGGCAAAATGGCTACAGGAAGTTCCAACATCCTGTAATTTGTTTATTGTTTGACATGTGGCATGACATCTAGGCTAGAGTGAAGGGTAGGGATGAAAAGCGGAATGTCCAAGCATGGATGAACACCTATCCCACAGCAGAATCGACCCTCCTACATGCACGGTCAACGAAGGTCAAACTATGGGATGTTGGCAACAAAGGCAGCAACAGCACGCATCCTAAGTTGATTTAGTTTGTTTCCTTTTTGAAATAAATATAGGATAGAAACATTTTCAAAAATCGTGATATGGTAAAAGCTGCAACAGCCTGCTCATGAATGTACATTCGTTTTCGAGGGTTGTATAACCATATGTAAACACAGTTCTGATCCGGTTGTATTATCATCATTGTTGTTTCATTTTGAAAAACAAAGTTTTGAATTTAATATTAAAGACATCGTTGCAGTCATAAGCTCTTGCATTGATTTGATAATTGTGTGATAACAAGTCCAGTATACCTCTGGAATGCGGACGGGCCCTGCGTAACGTGGTATACTGTTGTTTTATTTCATTTACAGTTAGGGTATTAAATACGCGCAGTGATTAAAATTGATTTATGTTTATAATATGCGTATGATTTATGTTTATGAATGCACTTGAATAGATCATCACTGAGATTGTGAATCATATCCTGTAAGGGATTCGATCCCTTGTTATCTTGTAGAGCAATGTCATGAACTCTTATGCTTAAAATTTCCATATATTTTTATCTTGTGTGACTGTTAATGAATGTTTAGTATTTGCTGAACAGGGGTTTTATGCATGATGTCTTTGTAAGGGGATTAAAATCTTGGTTTGCAGTGATACACAACGTTTTGGTTTAATAAATGAATTGAATCTTGGTTTATAGTGATACATAGCGTTTTAGTTTGATAATGAATTGAATGACAACGTTGTAACTAGGTAGATTAGACTTAGATAATGATCCTTTATGTCTATATACTTTAGATGCATGTGTCTAAGTCTACGCACCCTGGTCGATAATAAATATAGCCTAGTCTAGCACCCTAGATAGGACACTACATTTTGGCGCCGTTGCCGGGGAGGCGTACTTAAAGGATTTTTAAAAAGAAACAAATTTTCAATAAACAAAAACACAGTTAGAAATCATGTTCATTTATGCCTAGATTTAGAGATAGACAGGGTAGATTCATAAAGACCCCCCGCCATTCAAAAACTAACCCATCATCATCAGGAGCAGACTCTTTAAGGAATTCAACACCAGCTGAGGAGGTCATCATACAAGCATTAGAGGATAAACAAAAGTCAGGACAGAGACTTACTCTCATCGAAAGGAAAACTTTATTAACACATAAATCACAGAAGAAGTACTTTCCTAGGTCTTCTACACAAGGAGAAAGTAGCACAGTGACTGAACAATCCTTCTTTAATCTCCTCTTTGAAACAAGTGACTCTGACACAGAGAAACCTATTAGAATGGCTGAGGAAGGAGATGGATCAGTACCACTTCAAGGACATAGAGACGAAGAAGAGTCAAATTTTCCTTTTCCTATACATGAACCACAAAAAGATGATGAGATGAAAATGAAGAACATACCTCCATCAGTGCTACCTAACTTTTATGGTATCGCTTCAGAAGATCTGGACTCATTCTTGTTCGAGTATGACATTGTATGTCGAACATATGGCTATACTGATGATGCCCATAGGCTTAGACTCTTTCCAGCAACATTAAAGGCATCAATCCTAAGATGGTTCATGAGGCTTGGTGAGCATGCTATAGTTGATTGGGATGGCATGAGGAGTGTTTCTAAGGAAATATCAACCTTACTGTAGATCCAAAGACTCTAAAGATGACATCTTTATAATGAGCCAACAAGAGGATGAAACCTTAGAAGAATACTTATAACGGTTTGTCTACAACTTACAAAAATCCAAACACCGAACTATGCCTCTTGATCTGGTCCACACAATATTCTTGAAAGGCATATGAGTGGAATACATGGATGACCTTAACCTGATGGGGAAAGGTGACATTTTTGTTTTACCCTTTGAAGAAATCGCTAACTTATGCGAAAAGTATTCAAGGAGCAAAGCTAAAATGGGAAAAAGAACCCTGTCATCTAAAGTCACAAAGTCTGCCTCAGCAAGTGTCACAAGGGCTAAAATAGGGAATCTGTTAGAAGAGTTTAAAACAGATCTATTAAGCACACTAGGGAACCAAATCAACACTTTAAAAGCTAAAAATAAGCAAGAAGCTGAAGATCAGATAATGGTTATTTTCTGCCCAAAGCGCCGGAAGGAACATGCATTAAAAGACTGCCCACTAGAAAACATCCAAGTTTGTGCTTTATGTACTAAAAATCATGATATATTTAACTTTCCTAAAGTTAAGGTTTTGTAGAACTGTAATATGGCAGCCAATGCAGAGATGGAAAACGTGTATTACATGGGCACAAAGAGACCACGGCAGCCAAGGCCAGCACCTCAAGGTATGTTCCCAAATCAAAATTTGCAATTTCCTGTAAATGATCAAATGTATGCATAGAATTCATGGAATGTACCCATGCCATGGCAGCGCCAAAAACACCCACAGCAATAATGGAGACCATCTCAACGGTACTCTCAATCTTATCATACATATCCTCAATCATACCCACCATATTCACAACCATATCAACAATACCATCAACCATATTCATCACATTCTCAACCATATCAGCAGTATCCTAAGCAACTTGTTTATCCGCCTCAACCTACTCAACAAGCACTACCTGCTCCTCCACCAATAAATCCACCACAACTACTATTTCCAGCTAACTCACAACCTTCCAGACCCACTCAAATTCCTGCTCAAACTGTCTCAAATCCAAATAATAGAGCAGAGAGGCTAGCCTACAATGTAGAAGAGGGAACCTCATACCCCACACTACCCTTGCAAAATATCAACTTGAGGTCTAGTAAGGTACTCCAAAAAGATTCTCCAATAACAGATAAGCGAGAAGAAAACACAGAAAATGAAAATGAAATGACAAATCAAAGGAAACCAAATGATGATACCAAAGGTAAGAAAATGCAACCATTGCATCCACCTTTTCTAGACCGATTGGTCCAAATCAAACCTCCACTGTCTATACCACAGTTTGATGTCTTAGATGAACTCAATAATGTCTACATAAAAATTCCGCTGCTGCAAGCTATAAAATACATTCCCATATACACTAAAGCCATCAAACACATGTACCTCAAGAAGCCTACTAGAAAAATGATTGATCCTCAAACCATTCATGTTATAGGACATTTAGCAGGCCTTATGACCAATACCATCTCCATAGAAAAGTATGTTGATCCTGGCATTCCCAAAGTGACCACTCTCATTAACAACATACCAATTCCAAACACCTTGATAGATCTTGGGGCCACAATCAATGTCATGACTCTTGAAACCATGAGAACACTCCAGCTTAACAAATTTGCAACATACAACGATTGTTCTTGAACTAGTTGATAGGTCTAAAGTGATTCCTGAAGGGATTTTGGAAGACATAATTGTCTCACTAGACTCTTGGGAGTATCCAGTGGACTTCTTAGTTCTTCAACCCAAATCCAATTTAGGAGGGCACCCTATCATTCTTGGTAGACCATGGTTAGCGACTGTTGATGCATTCATAGGATGTCGATCTGGCAACATGATCATTTCAAGAGGGACCGAAAGAAAAGAACTCACCCTCTACCCATCGGCACAATCACTAGCAGTAACACACAATTTGTGTCTTGATGATAAATTCAATGATAAAGAAGAAGTACAATCTGTTTTTAGCATTGACCAAACCTATGATTTCCAAGAACAAAACAATAATGATTTGGTAGAATTATTCCTTTCTCAACCTAATATTTCTGAAAATTTGAGACACAACCAATATCATGCTGCAGATGTACTTTTAGCCGAAAATTTTTAGGAAACATGCACCATTCAATCTTTGCAAACCACATTTCATGACATCTTTCTAGTTCAATCCATCACCAACACACAGAGTCAGATCATAGAGATTAGTCCAGGGAAAACTCTGAACATATGCAATGATTTAGACTCATCTCAGCAAGAGAAATTGATTCGACTCTTGAGAAAATACCATAAAGCCTTTGCTTGGGACTCCACCGATATGCATGGGATTCACCCTGACACATGCAGTCACCATATTTACACGGATAGTACTATAAAACCAGTGAGGAAACCACAGAGAAGAATGAACCCCATGCTCCAAGATATTGTGAGAGAAGAGTTGCAAAAACTATTGAGAGTTAATTTTATATATCCTATCTCTGACAGTCAGCGGGTATCCCCATTAGTTGTAGTGCCCAAGAAAAATGGTAAGCGGCACATTTTTGTTGATTACAGACAACTGAACAAAGCCACGCTCAAAGATTATTTTACACTTCCATTTATTGACCAAGTGTTAGACACCATAGCTCAAAAATCATCATTTTCTTTTCTTGATGGTTTCAGTGGCTACAACCAGATCAGGATAGCCTCAGAAGACCAGGACAAAACCACATTCAACTGTCCTTGGGGCACTTATGCTTACAATGTTTTTCCGTTTGGACTTTGCAATGCTCCAGCTACATTTCAGACGGCTGTATTAGCTATTTTCGCTGATTTAATTCATGATTGTGTTGAAGTTTACATGGATGATTTTTCAGTATACAAAAATTCATTTGAACATGCATTAGAGAACCTTGAGAGAGTTTTGAAAAGATGTATTGAAGCTAATCTATCCCTGAGCAATGAGAAGTGTTTTATGATTTTGAATGAAGGGATAGTGTTAGGCCACTATATTTCTTCTCAAGGCATCAAGGTTGGCCCAGCAAAGATCCAGATCATTGTTGATTTGCCAATTCCACAGAATCAAAGAGAGGTAAGAAGTTTCCTTGGGTATGCAAGCTATTACAGATGGTTTATTGAAAATTTTAGTAAAATAGCTTTACCTTTGTTTAAACTTCTAACAAAAGATGTACATTTCAATTGGAATGAGAACTGCCAACAAGCATTCGAACTACTCAAAAAGAAGTTATCAACTGCACCAGTCTTGAGAGGGCCTAATTGGAGCCTACCATTTCATATCTTTACAGATGCATCTGACACTGCAGTGGGTGCATCATTAGGCCAAAAAGAGGAATCTTGTACTTATGCCATTTACTTCATTAGTAAAAATCTAACACCTGTAGAGTTAAACTACACAGTCAGAGAGAAGGAAACACTTGCTATCATATATGCTGTGAACAAATTCCAACATTACATAATTGGTTATGAAGTCTTTGTACATACTGATCATTCTGCCATTAAACATTTAATGAATAAACCAATAACTAGTGGCAGAGTTACCAGATGGTTATTATTGTTACAGGAATTTAACATCACAGCGTTAGATAGACCAGGTAAAGAGAATCAGGTGGCAGATTTTCTTTCTAGACCGCAAAATCCAGGTGAGGTTGTTCCGGTTGAATATTCTTTTCCAAATGAAAATTTATTTGCAATTTCCATAGTAAATCCTTGGTATGCTGATTTGGCCAATTATTTGTCTACAGGAAGGACACCTCCACACTTTA
>APFE030752238.1:175126-195061 GCA_000404065.3 Pinus taeda
ATTAAAAGTTAAAAAAAAAGCCTTTCAAAAAAAGATCATGGTATAGAATTACCACTTTTTTAAATCAACATCAAAATCACTACCATTCTAAAATGCAATGTACATAAAAAAATTTATAGTGCCAAAAACCATGCTCTAAAAAAAACATGTGTGTTGTGCATCACCCCTTTTCAAAATCGGGTCATTTTTTTGCTAAACATGTAACAATATTAGTTCTCGTTTCAAAGTTTACATTGTTAAAGTCTTTGCATTTTGAAGGAGAGGAACTAAAAGGTCATAGAAGTCAAAAGGGACTTCACTCCCTTACTTTGTTAGAAGATAGAATGCTTTGTGACCCTCCCATGGTTCACAAACCATAGTATTGTAATGGAAGAAACTACATAAAGGATTCATAGTGAGTCATAGGAAGTAAGTTAGTCAATGAAGATCATTGTATGGGCAAGTAATTTGAGGGAGGAAAGTCTATGTCTATACTTAGGTGAAGGGGAAGGCTCTTGCAGCTAAGTGAGCAGAGACCTTGGTAGCTTCACATGTTGCATATGTGGGTCCCTATAGCTCAGTGCACATGGAAGAAGAGTCCCTAACAGAAGGATTATATCTAATAAAGACTATTTTGGAGCAATAATTGTGTATTTGGGCCTTTATATTTACTTATGCAATATATGTGTATTCTCTTTGTTGTCTAAATTTATCTAAAGGAACACTTAATTGATGCACGAATGTGGTAGATCTACATGTTTAATTGATATTATGAATGTTTAAAGTGTTCCACGAAGGGTTATATTCTGTTTCTATAGGTTACTATGATTTCTGCATTTTAAGGATTAGGGCTTGAAAATGTTGAGAATAAGCCCAAGAAGTAACATAAACCCATCACACAGACCTATGGATGAAAAAACATGGTTTTGTCATCCCCCAATACCGGTTCAGGTGATACTGCAACCTGCGCTAGGTGGGTTGTTGTCGAAAGGGGCAACAACTTAGGGTTTTGTTAGTTCACGCAACTAACTCAGAACTTGGGTCACGACCCTTCAATAAAACAAAGAGCTTGAAAATTGAGTTTTTGGAAGCACTACGAAAATATTTCATAGTTCCTACAGGTTTTAAAAGGGTGTTACAAAAATATTTCACAACAGCTACAACCCATTTTCTTTGGGCTGCATTTGAGCCAGTTTCACCTTTTAGTCCTCCCATTTCCATCAATTTTTGGTATGAGAACAATTTTGAGGTAGATTTGGGTTTAAAAATGGTGGTGTTGCTTATGACAAAGGGAGATGGAAATGCGAGCAAGAAGAGCATGAGGTTGTGGACGGAGAACCATAGCTATTGCATAACTCTAAGAAGAGATACAAAGGTTGCAAGCTCATTTAAAGGCCATGGAGACTAGCAAACAACAATACTGTGATGATGGACATGCGAGCGTATTAGAGGAATAAGCTATAATAGAAAGAGCAGTTACTGTGGATGAATATCAAGAAATCAAATTGTTGAAGTCAGTGTTAAGCTCAAGTATCAAGACCAAAAATTGAGTTTTCTACCTAAGATGGCAGTTTGGTAGCCAAGAATTTGATGGATTTTATTAGGGAACTACATAAGAGAGGAGATTGAAGAAGATGAGTGGGTAACACTTGTTGTAACTATGTTGAAAGGAAATGATTCATTAAGGTGAGACAATTTGTAGGCTGAAAAAAGAAAACAGGGGAAGCCATTAATAAAAAGTTGGGACAGGATGATAACAAAGATGAAGGGGAAGTTTCTACCAAAAGTCTATTAGCCATACCTCTATAGACAAGTGCATAACCTCAAGCTAAGGTTGTTGATATTCAAAGAGTATACTGAGTTTTTTTGTTAAGGTGAATTCAAGGGAAGGCTAACTAGAAGACTCCTCAGATAAGACAATAAGGTATATCAATGGACCGAAGCTAGATATTCAAGATGAAATCAACATGATTTCTCCTAGAATGATGAAAGAAGGATACGATATTTCCTTGAGGAAAGAAGAGAAGATAATGAGGAAGCATAATTCAAACAGAGGCCATTGTTTTGCTACACGAAAAGGAAAAATAGTTGTAAGAGAGGAGACTTCATCTCAAAATAATGATCCTAATAACCCAAAACAACAAGGAAAACAAGAGAAAGAAGGTGATTCGAGAGGAGGAATACCTTACTGGAGAGCTACAGTTAGAGGAAGATGTAGAGATACTATCTATGAAAACTATAAATGTGGGTAGATGGGTCACAAATATTTTGAGTTCTATGAGAATCAAAAGGGACGATAGATAGATTCCTATTTAGTTCAGTCAGAATGAGCAGAAGCATAGGCACCTATGGTAGAAAATGCACTAGAGACGAGAAAAGATATAATGATGAGTAAGATTCTATTGAAACTAGCCAAGGAGACTGTTCAGCCATTAGAGAAAACCATTGTTTTGGACTGTTTGCAAGGCTAGAGGAAAATGCTTCAAAGTGGTGATTGAGAGTGGAATTACTGATAATCTAGTTTCCACATAAATGATGTAAAAACTTGGATTGAAAGGCTGAAGCACCCAACACCATAGAAAGTGTCACAATTATAGAAAGGTCACCAATTTTTGGTGAGTAAGTAGAGTGAAGTGGAGTTCTAGATAGGTTGGTATAAGGATGAGGTAGTTTATGACATCATGCCAATAGATGTTTTTCACGTTCTTTTGGGACAACCTTGGAAATTTGATAGGAAAGTGGTGCATTATGGAGAGAACAACATCTATAATTTTGAAAAGGATTGTATCAAACACACTCTTGTACCCTTGAAGGAAGAAATTATAGTTGGGACATGTAGCCCAAAAGCACTTTTGTTGGGAGGAATGGAATTTATACAAAAAATGGAAAAAGAAGAGGTCAACTATGTGGTGGTCTATAAAAGAAAGGTAATATTTTTGCACACTGAAATTGCATATTTACTTGTTGAGATTTAGGAAATGTTGTACGAGTTTAGTGATATCATGGTAGATGACTTTCCAACTGATCTACCAACTAAGAGAATTATCAACCATGACACAGACTTGATATTAGGAGCAAGCCTTCCAAATAAAACTGCTTACCTAATGACACCCATGAATAAGGAAGAGATAGGAAGTAGGTTCAAGGATGTTGGACAAGGGGCATATAAGGGAGACCTTGAGTCCATGTGTGGTCCCTGTGGTACTTATTCCAAAGAAACATGGGGAATGGAGGATGTGAACAAATTCCAAAGAAATCAACAAGATTATAATCAGGTACATATTTCCAAATCCATGGATGGATGACATGATGGAATGTTTGAGTGGGGAAGCCTACTTTCAAAGGTTGATTTGAATATTGGTAACCATCATATCCAGATTGGAGAAGGGGATGAGTGGAAGATAACTTTCAAGACAAATAACTAACTATATAAATGGTTGGTCATGCCATTTGGATTGGTCAATGCACCAAGTACCTTTATTCTGTAGATGAACATGGTCTTGAAGGAGTTCATTGGTAAGTTTTTTATTGTTTATTTGGATGGCTTTTTTATTTTCAATAATGGGGGAAGAAATCCTTAGGGATGTATGGTATTTTCTAGAAAGGTTATAGCAAGAGAAAATATTAATTAGCCTAACAAAATGTACTTTCATGAGGTTTGGATTATATCTAGGCTTTGTCATTTCAAAGGATGGTCTGAAAATGGATTGAGAGAAAATAGAGGCAATTGTTAGTTTGCCTTCACCTAAGAACATTTTCGATGTTAGGATTTTTAATTTTATACCTAACTTCTATCAGAAATTCATCAAGAATTTCAATGGTATTTGTGCATCCATAGTTGAAACAATTAATAAGGATATAAAACCATTTTGTTGAAAAACAATAATAGAGAAGAGTTTCCAGCTCCTGGAGAAAAATATCAATGAAAAACCAGTATTGAAGCTACTTGACATCACTCAACCTTTCCAAGTTAGATGTGATGCTAATGATACAACCATTAGGGAAGTATTGAGTTAAGAGAGCATACTTGTTGCATCTTCCAGCGAGAAGTTGAATGATTCAAAGAAAAAATACTCCTCTTATGACCAGGAATTATATGCAGTTGTTCAAGCCTTGAAACGTTGGAGACACTATTTGATGTCCATGGAGTTTGTTTTGTCTTTGAAAATTATGCATTATAGTATTTAATGCAACAATAGAAATTGAAGCATAAGCATGCCAAGTGGGTGGAATTTCTACAAAGTTTCAACTTTGTTCTAAAACATGTGAGTTGAAAAGAGAATAAGGTAGCTAATGCTTTGAGAAGGAGGAGTTTCATCATGCAAGAGTGTCATGTAAAGATTTTGGGCTTTGATTATTTGAAGGAATTGTATGAGAATGATTTTGACTTTTGAGACGCCTTTGAAGCATGCAAGAAGCCTATGAGTAGAGATAACAACCCACGAAGGGATTTTATGGTGAAGGATGGTTTTTTATTCAAGGATAGTGACTTATGTGTCCCTTTTTGTTCAATGAGAGATAATCTGATGTAGGAAAAGCATAATGGAGGATTGACATGGCCTCTTGGTGTGGAAAAGAAACTTGGGAAGCTAGAACATTTCTACTTTTGGCCAAATATGAGAGTTGACGTGACAAAATTAGTAGGCAAATGCATAGTATGTCAACATGTGAAGGGAAGAAGTTAAAATGTTCGAATATAGACTAAGTTTTTCATTTCTAGGATACCATGGGACTTGGTGAGTATGGAATGTTTTTTTGGGTTTACTGAGGACGTAGCAAGGTAAGGTCTCTATACTTGTAGTTGTAGACAGATTTACGAAGATGGCTCACTTTATCCGATGTTGCAAGACTAGTGATGCTACACATGTGGGTCATTTTTTTTCAATGAGATTATCCAATTGGATGCCTTGAGAAAGAGTATAATCTCTGACAAGGACACCAAGTTCACAATACATTTTTGGTGGACTTTGTGGAAGAAGCTTGGAACAAAATTGAAATTCAGTTCAGCCTATCATGCACAATATGATGGGAAAAGTAAAGTTGTGAATAAGAGTCTCAGGAACATATTGAGGAGCCTTGTGGGAGAGAATCTTAAGAAATTGCATCATGTGTTAGCTCAAGATAAGTATGCATACAATGATTCACTAAATAGGAGCACTCAAAAGAGTCCATTTCAGATCGTGTATGGAATACATCCTAGAGGAGTATGTGAGTTGAGAGATTTGGGGAAACTTTAGTAGAGGAGTTCTCTTCCAGATGATTTTGTAGCATCAATGAGTGAATTACATGAGGAGATCAAACATAAGCTACATGAAAACAAATACAAGTGCAAACAAAGGGAATATTTAAGAAGAAGAGAGGTAAACTTTGAGGTAGGAGATATGGTCTTAGCATACTTGATGAAAGAGAGATTCCTGAGGTGGGAATATAACAAACTCAAAATGAAGAAAATAGGACCATGAAGAATACTCAGAAAGTTTTTTATGAATTCTTATAAATTAGAGTTTCCTATGGGCATATGTATCTCACATATCTTCCATGTGACTAATTTGTACCCTATCATGTTCGTGATGAAGGTGCCAACACAACGAACAAGAGTAGTGGAGAAGTTAATAAGTAGAGCTCGATGAAATACATGCCTATGGTTGAGGTTCTGGAAGCTAAAAGAATCTTGGACACTAGAGTTGCAAAGAATATGAGGCGAAAAGAGTTTCCCGAGGCTTTGGTGAAGTGGAAGACCATGTTATGGAGGATTCTACAAGGATGAGTATCACAACTCTATAGAAGGTAGGGTGCTATGTAGAGGACCTTATGAGAAGGATCTCATGATTTTTCCTTCTTAACGAGTCTGATGCAGGAGCATACGACAAGGCTCGTGATGAAGAAATGGAGGGGGCTTGACAATGTGGTGGTTTGGCCACTTGTTGAGCTCAAAACATGATTTTGCCACTTTTAATGATATTTTAAATACTTAATGTAAATATAGAATTTGAAAAATTTGAAGAGTCTAAGAATGCAAGAAGCATTTATATTGTTTTTTTTTTACTTCCCTCAATTAGAGAGAAAGGAAGGGAAGCTAGTTGAAAGATTTTGCATAAAAGGAGGCATCAATTAGGGTGGAAGGGAGCTCTTCTCCTACCTCTGAGTCTATAAATTCAAAGCGAATCATAAGAAGTTTCATCTATGCATGTTCAAAAATTCTATGCGTTATTTTCTCTTGTTCCCAATTGACCTATGTGTGTGCCCCCACTTAAGCATCAAAATAATTTGTTGGGACCATTCATAAAGATCCTTGTGTGGTAGAATTCGGTTTGGAGTTGTAATTAAATGTGTGTATCATGCTTATTGTGAATTTTGAGGCCATATTTTTGATCCAGGTGGACATTGGTGGCCACCTGCCAAGACCACTTGGACCCCCACCATTGTTTCTTTTAGATTTTCAATTTCCTTAATTGTAGCATAGTTTATTATTTTTAGCAGTTTTTCAGGTCGTGAACTTCCAAAGCCATTTTGAGGCCCTAAACGATGTTTTTTTTTTAAATTGCGAGCAACATGGGCCCATGAACGGATGTTTCTCTTTTCAAAGTTGTATTTCTTGGATAGATGTTTCTAACGGGATATTGTGCACATCAAACGGAGATTGTATGCCAAAGTTACGACCCGGGGAAGTTGATGTACCAATTTACCCAAACAAGGCCCACAGTTTGGTGTTTCCTCTTCTATGGTTAGGTTTTTGGATGTTTAGGGTTTTCCATTGTTTCTCAACAATAAATAGGCCTTTCAGCCTCCTTGTAACACAGTTCAAAGGCATGTAGCCACCACATATCTTCTTAGAGATAAGCTACCATTGCCCTAGCTGGTTTATTTCCATTATTGTTTGTAAGCATATTTCAACATTTTACATTAATGAAATGAATTATTATTTTCACTGCATCTCTATGTTTATGGTTACCTCTATAATTTTTTGCATTCATGTTTAAATCTAGATGAGTAGTATCAGAACAGTCTACTTTTTCTTTGTTTTTCTTTGCATGTCCCCAACGAGGTTGGGATATAAGGAATTAGGGCTTGAACTCGTTGAACCTTTGAAACACCATTCTCTCAAAGCCCGATGGCCACCCATTGTCGATGAAAAAAAAGATGAGGGGGTAGGGGATCCTATCAAAAGTTTGCTCGACGAAGCCCTCAAGCGACAAAGGACTACAATGATGGACAACTTTTCCCAGATCCTTCAGCAGCTACCTAGGGGTGACACATTGGCTTCCAATAGCTACTCTAGAAACATCGCACCATTTAAGGTACAAGTTAATTTTGAAAATCCCCATATTTGAGGGTAAGATAGATGCATATGTCATCGATAAATGGTTAAATATGCTAGAGGGTTATTTTTTGTTCATGATTTTTCCAATTAGGTTAAGATTATTTTCGCTCTTCTCAAAGCCACCCCCCACATCAATGACTGCTAGGAAACCTACTATGATTAGAAGGATGAAAGTACACGCTCACTATTTTTAGCCGCACCCACTTGGGATTAATTCCAGGATGCCATCAATGAGTAGTAATACCCAGTTGGAAGCTATGAGGATCAATACATATATTGAACCACACTGTGGTAGGGAAGGGACCGAGATGTGCGAGAGTTTACCAATAGTTTCCATACCCTTCGTACAAAGTTGGGTATTAAGGATTCAGAGCAACATTTGTTACTCAAATACCACGACTCCCTGTACAATTACATCCAACAAGAAATAGAATTCTTGAACATCCCCTTGCTCGACACAACTTAACGATGTGCCATCAAGATTGAGCAAAAGTGTAAACAGAAGAAGCGATACTTTGGATCTACAAATCCAAAGCAAGGGAAAGGTGTCCCCAAACCACAAAATAAAGGAAAAAGCCAAGGAAAGACAACCCAAGATAACCTACCAAGGATGCAAGCAAAGAACAGCATCGTGAAGTTGAAAAAGGACACAGGAAAGTGGTGTGAGTTCCATAAGAGCTCCACTCACAACACAAGTGAGTTTCGAGCCAAGCAGTCACTGTAGGCCAAGCTAAAGGTTTTATAATCATATGCATGTTCCGACTCTGAGTCAGAACCTGATAAGGGGAATGACAAAGGGAAGCAGATTATTGATGCAAAGCCCAATGCCACCGTTGCCACCATGAAGATCCAGAAGGAGGAACCCGAAGATCCAAAGGATGAGGAGCATCTCTTTCACTCCAAGATGTGGGTAAAGGGCACCCCGCTACAGTTCATTGTCGATAGCAAGAGCCAAAAGAACCTCATTTCGGTAGAGGTCATGAAGCAACTTGGCTTAATGACCACAGCACATCCAGAACTGTACACCATCGGGTGGCTTCACCAAGGACGAAATCTTCGCATGAGCCAGCAGTGTCAACTTCCATACAACATCAAGCCCTTCACGGATGAGGTATTGTGTGACATTGCTCCCCTTGAAGTTTGTGATGTATTATTAGGACAACCATACTTGTGGAAGTGACATACTATGTATGAATCAAGGCCCCATATTGTTATTGTTACTTTGGGAAATATGTTGTACACGATACCGGAGGTAGCACCACCTACTTCCATCTCTTTGGTTACTGTAAAACAATGTAGTAAGTTTGTTTCCAAGACTGGGGAATTTGTTTTCCTCATGATACGCCCTCAAGGAAAGAAGAAGACAGTGGCCACAACATCGAGACAAGGCTCCTCCGCACAACAAATACAGATAGACAAGGTCATGGAGGAGTACGAGGACATCTTCACCTCCCCCACAGGGGTTCCTCTACACTGTCAAGTCAAGCACCCCATCGATCTAACCCCAGGTGTGTTGTTGCCCAATGGACCAATCTATCAGTGTTCCGTTCTGGAGAATGATGAAATCAAGAGGCAGATTGAGGAGCTACTATAGAAAGGTCACATCCGTCTGAATTCATCACCTTGTGGGAGCCTGATCGTGTTGGTACAGAAGAAGGATGGGACTTTGAGACTCTGCATTGACTATCGGGCATTGAACAAGATCACTATCTGTAATAGGTACCCAATTCCACGGATTGCTAACCTCCTGGACCAACTAAAGGGGGCAATATATTTCAGCAAGATCAATTTGAATTCAGGATATCACCAAGTACCAATCTAACCCTCCGATGTGTGGAAGATTGTCTTCAAATATAAGGAGGGCCTTTTCGAATGGTTGTTTATGCCTTTCGGATTGACGAATGCTCCTACAACCTTCATGAGGCTAATGGATGACATATTGTGGCCATTCACCAACTCATTTGTAGTGGTATACTTAGATGACATCCTGATCTTTAGCTAGAGTTAGGAAGAGCATGTCCACCACATCAGACAAGTTCTCCAAACATTGTGGCAACACAAGTTATGTGCCAATTTGGAGAAATGCACTTTTGGCATGACCCAGTTTTAGTATCTGGGATACATTATTGATGAACAAGGGTGCATGTGGATCTAGCCAAGATCTAATTCATTCAGGATTGGCCATCTCCAACCACTCTGAGAGAGCTCCACAGATTTCTAGGACTTGCCAACTTCTACCACAAGTTTGTGTCAGGATTTACTCATATCACTTGGCCCTTGAGTCAAGTCACCAAGGGAGGAGCGAAAGAAAAATTCTTTTAGTCTGAATCTCAACAGAAGGGATTCACATATTTGAAAGATCAACTATGCACGACACTTGTGCCCACATTACCAGACTTGCAACAACCATTCGAGGTCAAGATAGATGCCTTTGGCTATGCTATTGGGGTAGTCCTTACTCAATATGAGCATCCAGTGGCATACCATAGTGAGACACTTTCAGACACAGTCCGGAAGTATCCCACTTAGGACAAAGAGATGTATTCCATTGTGCAGGCCTAACAAAAATGGAAGCATTACGTTTTGGGGAAGGAAACGGTCATCCACATAAACCACCAACCCCTGCATTTCATACAAACCTAAGGGAAATTGTAGAATGATCGCCATCAAAAATTGTCCACATACTTGCAATAGTTCCATTTGAATATCAAGTATAAGAAGGGCAACAACAATAGTGTTGCAAATTTCCTTAGTCGACCATCGATCATGGCATTAACCACTGTGCTTAACTCTTGTGTGCATGCCACTTCTGATTGGCCACTTCTCTACAAATGAAACCCATAATTCAGCCACACATACCAGACACTCTTGGAGGGTCAGCATGTTCCAAATTCCACCTCCAAGATGCCCTGCTATGCCACCTGGGTCACATTTGTGTTCCTTCAAGCGAGCGTGCCAAGATGATTTGGGAAGTGCAATACAGTCGATCTGTTGGGTATTTCGGGGTCGAGGAAATGTTGGCAGTATTGCAAAAGTATTTCTATTAGCGGAATCTTCGACAAGATGTTTGAAAGTACATCGGATCATGCATTGCATGTGCCATTCCCAAACTTACGATCAAGAAGCAAGGCCTCTATACCCTGCTTCCTACCCCTAGTTGACCTTGGGAAAACATCTCCATGGATTACATGTGAGAACTTCCTTCAACTAATCATCGAAATGACTGTGTTTTTGTGGTCATTGATAGGTTCTCGAAGATGGCCATTATGGCAGCGTGCAAGAAGAATATCACAGCAGAAGCCACTGCTAAACTCTTCTTTGAATGAGTGTGAGTACACTTTGGGATCCCACAATCTATCATCTTAGATTGGGACAACACGTTCCTTAACACATTTTGGTCCAGTCTTTGGTCAATGTTGGACACCAAACTCACTAACTCCACAACCTTCCATCCTCAAACTCATGGCCAGACAAAGGTTGTCAACAGGATTATCGTACACATTATGCGCATGTACAACTCAAAGAATCCACACACATGGGACAAGAGCCTCCCTTATGTTTAGCACAACTACAACCAGGCTCTCCACAACTCGACTCGCAATAGCCCTTTTCAGGTGGGATTGTGATTCCATCACTGTGTCTCATTAATGTGGCCATTCAATTCGCAGCTACTCAAGCGGATTTGGCTCATATCGAGTCTGGAATAGATAAGGCAGACAACTTCATTGAGCACATCCAACATATTCACGAGCAGGTCCATGACATTATGGAGAAATCAAATGCCAAGTACAAGCAGTGACATGATCAACATCGGGTGCCACACACGTTTGAGGTGGGTGATAAAGTTTAGTTGCATTTGCAAAAGGAACGCGTTAACAGAGCCTATCAGAAACTAAAACCACTCCAATATGGTCCTTACACCATTACCAAGGCCATGGGAGACAATGCATTTGAGCTCAAAAATCCCCCATTCCTTGGCCTACACCTAGTGTTCAATGTGGACCACCTTCGGCCATACTTTCCACCATTAATAGACACATCCAACATTGCAGAATAGCTCACACCCATAAAGTTAAATCCAGATTGCATGGAACAAGTTGCAACTGATCGGATCATGGACACACAGATCAAGGACACTCGCCAGTCGAATACCCAACTATATCAAGTTGTCAAAGCAGACCAACTCCTTCGCTAGGGCAAGTGGCTCACCCGGGACCAAGTTCAGCAGAAGTTTCCTCAACTCATGGAAGAACTCAACATAATGGGAACCATTGCTTCCTAAGGGGGGAGGAATGATCCACGTGGATATTGGTGGCCACCTGCCAAGACCACTTGGACCCCCACCATTGTTTCTTTCAGCGTTTTAATTTCCTTAATTGTAGCACAGTTTATTATTTTTAGCAGTTTTTCGAGTTCTGAACTTCCAGAGCTATTTTTAGGCCCTAAACAATGTTGTTCTGGGAAAATTGGGAGCAACATGGGTCCAATTTTTCTCTTCCCAAAGTTGTATTTCTCAGATAGATATTTCTAATGAGATATTGTGCACGTCAAACGAAGATCATATGCCAACATTATCACCTCGGGAAGTTTATGCACCAATTTACCCAAACGGGGCCCACAATTTGGTGTTTCATCGTCTAGGGTTAGGTTTTTGGATGTTTAGGGTTTTCCATTGTTTCTCAACAATAAATAGGCCTTCAAGCCTCATTGTAACATAGTTTAGAGGCATGTAGCTGCCACATCTCTTCTCAGAGACAAGCTACCATCGCCCTAGCTCATTTACTTCCATTGATGTTTGTAAGAATATTTCAGTATTTTACATTAATGAAATGAAGTATTATTTTCGTTGCATCTGTGTATTTATCATTATCTTTGTAATTTTTTGCATTCCTATTTAAATCTGGATCAATTTTGCAGCATCTATGTTTTGCACGTAATTACACATTTTTTTTATGGTAGGGAAGACCATTAAATCAATTATGGAGAACTATGTCAAGGAGAGACAAGAGGAGATCATTCCTAAGCATCGGTGATGTGTTATGATGGCAGAGAATCAATTTTGCAGAGGACCAAGTCTTTTTCCCTTCTAAGATCTCAAAAATAGAGTTTTTGGAAGTGCTATGAAAATATTTCGCAACACATATAGGTATTAAAAGGGTGCTACAAAAATATTTCGCATTGCCTACAACCAATTTTCTGTGTGCTACATTTCACCGAGTTTCACCTTTGAGTTTACCCATTTCCATCACCATTTAAGCAAGCCAATTATAGTGCTTGATTTATAAATTCTATCACGCTAGTCACAATGTTTCTCTTAATTTTAAAGGAAGAAATCCCCTCCTTCCGCCCCTCCCCACTCCAAAAAAAAAAAGTTTTGATAACCTATTGGTAACCTTAACCAACATGTATTTGTTACGTAATACCTAGCTATTAACAATTAGAGTGGGAATATTAGTAAACTTTCCCTTATAAAAGTGTACATGTGTCACAACATCAATGGTGGATGTTGAAGGTTATCAAGCAATTATAGTTAACTAGAGAATGGTAACTATTAATGTTGGGGAATTTTATACCCTTTTACTCGGAAATGACAAATACAAGTTATTTTACTATTCTATTTAGGAGTTAGTTAGGGAAGCAATGAAAATCATTACATTGTCAATGGGATATGGTGTTAGTGGTTAACAAAAATCCTTGTAATCCATCTGAGATAGGTTTCATTCCTAACCTTTGGTTTTTGTATACTTCCATGAATATTCTAATTTAAGCCTTTGTGGATGTTAAATATCTACCATCCACATAATAATTATTGATAATTAAATTAAAATTTTAAAACCCCTATTTCAAAGTAGACACATCAACATAAATATTACTATATAATGAAATTAATTTAATATTTATGTAAGGTTGAATTTTATTATCAGATATTGTTAATACATAACATTATATAAAGTTTTCACTTTTAAAATGAATCATTTTTAACCATAAATATGTTAAGAATATTTTTTTATCACCATCTAAATTAATGTATGGGAGAATAATGTAGAGATATTTCCACTTCAAAATTGATTGAAATCATCAAAGAATTGATCATGGATCCACTACTATGGGAATTGTATTGTGATATTCCAACAATTGAAGGGAAAGTTGCCTCAAAATTAGAAACCAAGTCCTATATTTTATTATTGTTGTGTTACATTTTAGGATGTAAATAAAAATTAAAAAATATATACTATAAAAGAAAATCATAATCATAAGTTATTTCACATAGTAATGCTTAGTTACATGCTTTCTCCTAGCAATAAACAACTACATTCTACAAAATTATATTAAATCTACATTCTACAAAATTATATTGAAATAATTATATATTTATTTTTCAAAGCCATATTCAAGTGTGATCAATTACAAACATCGTGGAAATGTATCTACTTACAAAGGGGAGATTAGTCTCCCTCATTTCTACCCATTTTCACTTTCTAACATTTAATTTTAGTGTAACAAGCCACCTTATTTTTCCTTGTGTGATATTCAATCAACATTATTTGTTTTTATTTGTTCCTTAGAGCTACATGAATGCCCCCTTCTCAATTTAAATAGTGTAATTCATGTCTCCTCTTCCCCCTCAATTGAGTCCTTTTACATTGGAATTGTTTAAGAGGGGATTAACTTCATAAGTTATGATAAAATTAATAAGGTTATCATGCTTCTCTAAATATAGAACAAATTGTCATTATATAATGTCATAGAAAAAATGGTGACATTGAAAGAGTAGCAAGAAGAATATGGAGTGAAGCTTCATTTTAATTTTTGATTAATGCATTACTCTCGAGAAGCATAGACATGTTGTATAAAATACTAATAATTACCTTATATAAATCAAATTATGATTCTCTTTCTAATAAAAAAATATCTGTATATATAAAAAGATGAAAAAAATAATAGCCACACATAATATTACAATATTTTCATGAGTATTTGAGAAAAGAGAACCCATGGAGATGCAATATGATTGTTACTTTTATATCCATTAATAGGTTTGGATAGAAATCATTATCTTAAGTATACCCTTCTCACATGCAAGAAGAAAAAAATAAGTGACCAAAAGGAATTATGATTACATATTCCAATTAACTCGCTTAGTTGTTTCTTTTCTGAGGACAACCTTATGCAACATTCTTGGACACTTCCTCAATTTCAAAAATTGTTGCCAATGTAAACCCATAAGCTAGATTTACAAAGCGTAACTTCGTAGGGATATCAATGAGGCACACAACAAAGGAACCAATCCTTATGGATCAACCCTAAGTCTTCATGCATGAAACTCATAGTATTCAACTATTTGAGTTATCCTACCCAATTATAAGTTACTTATTTGTATAAAATGGTGGTTGTTAAATTCCTATCAAGTAGATTTTTTGTTCAATGGTAAGATAGTGGCATGTGGTCTTACTTATAAGGTTCAATTCACCTTTCCACTCGATTAAGTAGCGGAGGCCAAATGCAAGTTCTAAATGAATTTGGTAAGTAATACCTTATGTTGTAGTAGCTTAATTGAGCAAACGTTTCTATGAAAAATAGTTATTTTTTAGAATTGTTTAATCCATGAAATCAAGTCACTTTTACTGTTTTATTTGTAAATGTTATCAAGATAGTTATAATATTTCCCTTATGCTTAAAGGAAGAAATTACCCCCCAAAAGAAACTTTGATAACTTATTGAAAACCCTAACCAACATATATTTGTTACATAGTACCTAACTATTGACAATTAAAGTGGGAATATTAGTAAACTTCCTTTTATAAAGTTGTGCTTGAGGAATGACATCAATGGTCGACATTGAATGGTTTCAAGTGATTATAGTTTATTGGAGAATGGTAACTAATTTTGGGGGGAATTTTTACCCCTTTAGTAGGAAAATACAAATACACGTGTTTTTACTATTTTATTTAGTAGGGTCATTAGAGAAGAAAGGGTGTTAGTGGTCAACACAAAGTGACCTAGGCTTCATTCCCACTTGTGGCATGCTCATACCTCATGGGTTAATTTTCTCCCATAAGAACCCATCCAATGAGGATGAGCCAAAGAGAGGTCCAATCCCTCAACAAATTTTGAAAATTAGATCCCCCAACCCTAATTGTATAGAATTTCTTTTATTTGAAACATCCACAAATGAAAGTCATGTTGTCCACAAAAATGTCTTCAAGTAAAATAAAATTGTGTTTGTTCCATAATGTATCACTTTTGTTTAACCTACCTTCATATTTGAGAGTGTAAAAGATTAAAAACAACATTTAATAGTGATAACACCAAGACAATTCA
Source organism: Pinus taeda (assembly GCA_000404065.3). Taxonomy (NCBI): domain Eukaryota; kingdom Viridiplantae; phylum Streptophyta; class Pinopsida; order Pinales; family Pinaceae; genus Pinus; species Pinus taeda. Next base: position 190,749 of record APFE030752238.1, read on the forward strand.
CAAGTGACATTGAAGGAGATCTATAAGGCATAAGGAGGAATTTTAGGAGGATTTTTGGCACCATGGTAGGGAGTTCCCATAGAGCTATGGGCACATGACGATGAATATGATTTTATGAGTTAATGTTGTTCATGTAATTAACCGAAATCTTGTTGTTTCCATTCATAAAATGTACCTTTTGATCCACTTAGCTTGATGAAATGCAATGTATCTCGCCCTTGGCCTAAGTGATATTTAAAGGCTAAATATACAATGTAAAAAGGGAGGGAGAATTGTTGAGGGGAAGAGATAGTGTATGTAAACATTTTAAAAGCTCATAGCAAACTTTGTTATCAATCTCAGAGATTCTTGTGATGAGTGGTCTTAACTCTACGTTTTCCTTATGTTAATTAATATCCATTTCTTAAGTTGTTGTCTTGAATTCATCTTTGTATGCTCACCACAACTATGGATCTAATACATGATAGAATTATTTATTGCTCTTTGAGGTTTCTTTTGAATATTTAGTTATAGGTTGTGTAGTAGAATTCATAACCTTATGTTGTGTTTCCCCCATTCTTGGCTATACGACAACCAACAATTGACTTGAGATATGTGCCTACCTTTCCTTTATTGTCTCAATGGCTCATGCATGCCCTGATGTGATATAATCCTATACTTTAGTGGCCCTCACTCCCAACAATTTCATCATATATTTATATCATCTACCTCCTAAGCTTAAAATCCATATCCTATCAATCTTTTGATTGATAGTTGATGAAACAAGAGAGCCTTGTAGAAAGTTAGGGGGACTGAACCTTAACCTACAAGTGATTTGTAGCTACCTATAAGATCCCTTTTCTAAGCCTTAAAGAATTTACAATTCTTACCACTCTTACCTTTAATATCGCTAAATTTGAGATATTCTTTAAAAAAAAAAAGGAAATAATTAAATTAATACAAAAAATAAAGTTTCAAAAATAGTTTAAAAACTAATATTAGTAAAAATAATTTGGAAAAATGTATAAGAATATTTCTTAAAAAAAAAAATTATAATAGAAATTAAAATAAATAAATAATAATAAAAATTATTAGAAATAAAAATAAATTAATATTATAAAAATAAAATAGTTTAATGTGAACGCCAATGCAACATTAAAATTTCGATGAGATTGTAATTTGTTTAAATGGTAAAATTCCAATAACTATTTAATACATAATGTTAATAAATTTTCAACATGTTTCAACTAAATTTACTCAAAAATATCTCCAAAAACCAAAACCCTACATTTCAACTATCAGTCGCTTCAAAACCCCATTATAACAAGGTGACATGAGAAATGGAAAAACTTATTTCAAAGTTGTTGGATAAGCCGACTTAAAAAAAGCCATTCGAGCAAAGTGTGAAGGTTTTACCGTTCACTTTATTTATAAAAACAGAACCACTGGAGGCGGGGCTGTGAACCGTCAACAATTAGGAGAGGCGTTGCTCTGAAAATTTGTCACTGTAACTATTTAATTTCAATAGCTCGTGCACTGGTAAGTATTTTAACTAGTTAAATACATTAGTCTGATGTTGATTTATAAATAACTAAGCACTAAATATTGTTCAGTGTCTCTTCAGCCTTATTTCGAAAAAGATAAGTCAACGGCTCCCACATGTGAAGAAATTTTCCACTTGCAATTTGTTCCATGGAGAAACGCATTTATTCAACCTCTAACATCTGGTAATTAATCTTACCAATAAACTCTTTACGCTTTTTAGACATATTCCGGTATCATTTAACATTTTAAGTTTTTTGTTGCAGAGTTGGGCCTTTAGTGGAGAAATGTGATCCAAATAAGTGTTCATAATCGATTCTTAAAAGTAAAATGGTTTTTGTATATTTCAAGCTAGATGGAAAAAGTCACCGTAGAATTGTGTTTTTTTCACGGGAACACCTAGCTTTCAGAGGCTTATATAGTTCTTGCTTGGGATTGGAGTTGTTTTTTCATATTAAGAATGGTTTTTGATATACTTTTTAGAACTATATATAATTTTGTTCAAGATTAGATCATAAGACTTGTGAGTCCCAAACTTCCTCACATAAAGATTTATGGATATCAAACTTCCTCACATAACCTTTGGATCATATCCTCTGACATTTTATAATGTTCACCATCCACCACTAAATCAATCCTTAGTATCTAAATAGCATGTTTTTTTAAAAATACACTAAAAAGGAAATCAACCATCACAAATATTATCTTGCAGTTCTCCCTCTTGCAATAACCTATATTTTTAGGTTAAATCTAGTCCAATCCTTTATGAGTTTTGTTTTGCAGGCCATGAGGAACCATTATGCCCATTGCCTGTACAGTACTTACCAACACCACACATGTGATGTCACCATAGAGGAAGATGTTCCATGTGAGGTGCCTGAGCCATTTTGTGGAATAAACTGGCAAATGAGCTTGTACATCTATGATTGGATCAGTTCTGTGGCAATGCTCTCACATGCTTGGCTACTGGGGACAATATCAATAATCAGGCGGACAAAGGTAAATCTTAGTATATTTCATTTTCAGGACCATGATTTCTGGTTAAAGATTTTAAAAAATCCAATTGGTAATGTGAATCTGTTTTTCTCTAATCTCATGGTTTATCCTATCACAACCCTACAACTACAACTGGATAGGAAAACAATGAGATTATTCTTTAACATTCATATAGGAAAATTTGAATTAAGTTTTATAAAAAAAAAATTTAGAAGATAGCTAGGGTTAAATCATAAGAAGCATACGGAAATAGTTGAGATGCAATTTAAAGATGGATAATAACTCTCTGAATCATTTCTTTGATGGGAATAATAGCTAAACTTATATTTTACAACAATATTTTTGATAACTCTCTCCTAAGTGTTATCTTAAAACAACATTTTTTATGGATCTTATCATGTTGCTTATATTTTGATGTTTTTCTTGACAGAGGTACACTATATGACAACATTTTCAGGGTGGACACAATTTTGGAGTAGATAACGCGCTATTATAACAGAAATGATGTACCTGACATTGTGAAAACTATTTATTATGGGCAGAGCCCGATAAAAATCCCAAGAAATACTGGAAATCATAGAAACAATGGAGAACAACAACAAATAAGGATTGATCTGATAAGCTTCCCAAGAAATACTAGAGATCAGAGAAATAACGGAGAACAACAACACATAAGGATTGATATGATGAGGTTCTCAAGAAACACGGGAGATCAGAGAAATAATGGAAAACAGCAACACAGAAGGACTGATTTGTTAACCATGTCAGGACATACTAGAGATCAGAGGAATATTGAAAAATAGCGACATAAAAGGAGCAATCTGATAAGCAGGTCAGAAAATACTGGAAAACAGAGAAATAATGGAGATCAGCCACATAACAGGAGAAATCTGGATAAATGTGTCAAGAAATAATGGAGATCCACCACAAAAAAAGATTAATCTGATCAGCATGTCAAGAAATAATAGAGATCAGCCACATGAAAGGAGCAATCTGATCTTCTTGTCATGAAATAATGGAGATCAGCGACATGAAAGGAGCGATCTGATATGTTTGTCAGGAAATAATGGAGATCAGACACATAAAAGGAAGAGGAGGAGCCATATATTTTATACCAAGAAGAAGCATGGTCAGAAAAGAAGTGAGAAGCAGAAGGAAGAAAATCAATTTGTTCAAGGTAAAACCAGTGAGTGGAGATCATTGTAGTCTGTTGGGCAAGTTAGCCAAAGAAGTGGTGTGACGTTTGTGAAGGTGGTTCCATTGAGACTGTGTGGATATCAATGAGGAAGACGCAAAGTCGATTGCGAAATTAGAGTGCCCTCCATGTAAACAAAGACAGAAAAAATCACCTAGCAAAAGAAACAAAAACATGAAATTTAAATTAATTTAAATTATATGCATCTTTTATTATTCTGCTAATGCAAATATTAAGCATTGTCCATTGAGCTAGTTATTGGTTTAGTTTCTTTTCATTCTAATCGGTGGATATCACATTTTAGTTATTGTTTTAGGGGCTTTTGATTTTATCCATGGATATCACATTATTTTCATCAAAGAGTAAATCAATGATTAGTTTATTATATGTGGTTTAATATTGTATTTAGTTAGTATAGATTTTAAATTAATAATTTTATTTTTAATTAGATATTTAAATTTGGCATTCTTCAATAATATTACAATTTATATAGTAATCATATAAAAGAAATTTAATAGAACTATCTATTTATAATGTATAGAAAATTTAGTTTAACTATTTACTTGTATTCTATACCAAAAAACAATATAGGAAAAGAATT
>APFE030752244.1:5252-51109 GCA_000404065.3 Pinus taeda
TGGTACTGTTTAGCAAAATATGGAGCATTGCAGCAGCAAAGTATGACATATTTGGCCTGTAAAATGTCAATCATGAAATATGAGTAACCTGCTGCAGCAGGAGGCTAACACCTAACACCATCCATAGACAAAGTTTTGGAAAAGGTAGGAGGAAAGGAGGCCTACTCTTTTACAGAAGGGTTTTCTGGGTACCATTAGATTAAGATAGTGTTAGAAGATAGGAGTAAGACCACCTTTTCTACTGAATGGGGATCCTTTCAATATACGGTCATGTTGTTTGGGTTGAAGAAGGTACCAGAGATATTTTCCAGAGTTGTCGTCATAACGTTCAAAGAATTAATTCACACGTTTCTGGAGATGTACTTTGATTATTGGATAATCTTTGGGCTATTAAAAAGGCATGTCTTGAGCCTGCGGTTAATGCTGGATATCTACAGTAAGTATCAAATCTCATTAAACATAAAGAAGTCCATTTTTTGTGTACCTTATGGAATTTTACTGGGACATGTTGTTTTTAAGCAAGGGTTGATGGTAGATCCTATAAAACTCATTGTTATTATTAATTTGGATCCGTCGAAGAATATGAAGCAACTACGTGAAACAATTGGACACACCGGATATTATCAAAAATTCATTAAGGCGTATGCGCAGATCACTATGCTGATGGAGAAATTACTAAAGAAAGATGCCACCTTCTATTAGGATGATGAGTGTCAGAAGAGTCTTAACGTCTTAAAAGCAAAAATGGTCACTGTGCTGATCCTAGTGTTTCTCAATTGGAAGGAGTTCCATGTTCATGTGGACGAATCATGTATATCTTTGGGAGCTATCTTAGCACAGTCAGGGAAGGGGGATATTGGTCACCCCACTGCATTTGCGAGTTGCAAAATGTCTAAGGTGAAGAGGAATTATTCCACGATAGAATGAGAAGGCTTGGATATGGTGTATGAGCTACAAAAGTTTAGGCATTACTTGTTGGGTGTGCACTTCAAGATGTTCATGGACCATTCCATGCTGAAATACTTGGTGAACAAGCCTGTATTGGGGGTGAAGATTTGCATATGGTTATTGTTGTTTCAAGAATATAATTTTGAGGTAGTAGTCAAGCCAAGATGACTGAATGCTGGGACAGATCATCTATCTCGAGTTGAGAATGGTGCATAAGTGACCAACATTGAATAAGGATTGTTTGATGCATAGCCCTTCATAGTAAGGGTTGTTTATGAACATTTTGCAGATATATTTACTTTTTAACTACCAGAGTAGCCCTTGTGGAGTATACAATGCAACAAAAGAAAGAACTAGTAGTCAGAGCGATGCATTTTTCTCTGATTGCTAGGCATCTATATAAAATGGACTCTAATGAAATATTATGCAGATATGTCCCTGAGAATGAAAGCCACAATATTTTGGTCAAAGTGCATGGTGGTGTCGTAAGAGGCCACTACACGGGCAAAGAAACCATGCATAAAATTTTGAGGGCAAAACTATGGTGGCCCACCATGAACATGGATTCTAAGGAATATTGTAGTGCTTACGATGCTTTCCAGAGGGCCTGCAGACCATCGTGGAGAGATGAATTTCCATTGAATCCACAAGTTACTTTTTTGTATTTTGATAAGTGGGAAATTGATTTTGTGGGGCTGATCAATCTACCAAGCAAGAAGACTGGTGCATGCTACATTATTAATGTGATGGTATATCTGACTAGGTGGGTTGAGGCATAACCAGTAAAGGACAAAAACGTAGACATTGTTGCACACTTCATCTTTGAGTATATATTGTCGAGGTTTGGGTGCCCAAATATCTTGATGAGCAAAAGAGGAACACACTTCCTCAATAGCACGAGTGAAGCATTAACATAAGCGTTTTAGGCGAATGGAATAGTTGAGGCTTTTAATAAAATTTCAGAGAACGATTTGAAGAAGGTGTGCAACGTCAACATGAATGATTGGGATGTGAACATACTTGCAGTGTTATGGGCATATAGGACTACTTGCAAGAAGCTAACAAGGCAGACTCCGTTCAGGCTAGTATATGGACAGGAAGCTATAATGATGATGGAATATATAATACCCAGTCTTAGAATTGCAACTATCACAAATATGGTAGACAAAGATATTATGGAAAAAATATTGGAACAATTGTGTTGGGATGGGGTCCCTGGGTCAAATTTTGTTAAATTTGTTGTAAAGTCTTTGCATTTTGAGGAGAGGAGTACGAGTAGAGTAGGTCAGTAGGAGTCAAAGGGGATTTAGGAAGGTCAAAGCCCTTATGTTTGTTAAAATAAAGTTGTTTTGAGACCTGCCCATGGTTCATGAACCATGGTATTGTAATGAAGAAGCATATAAAAGGAAGTTATAGATTGGCTAAGAGAAGAAAGTGCATGAGTTGAGTCTAATTTGGTCTATTATGTACATGGGCAAAGGATCCTAAAGCTGTGTGCGTGAAGACCTTGGTAAGTTCACAGCTGAGTGTGTGGGCCCCTACAACCATGTGTGCAGGGTTGGAAAGAGTTTGTATCTAAGAATCTAAGCATAATAAAGGGATATTTTGAAGTGATACCTGTGTAATTATGTATTACTATTTATTTCTGAAGTTGTTGTAACTATGAACTATTGAATGCATTTAATAAGGAAAAGTATTTAATAGATCCATGAATACATAGATTTGTTTATTTGAATGATGTTATGCATGTTTAATGTAATTGGCGAAGGACATAAATCTGTTAATTGTTAATTACTGTAAGTTCCAGGTTTCAGGGGTTAGGGTTCACGAAGTTCAAGATAAGCCCTATATCCTTATAAAACACATCACATATCCCCATGGATGCAAAAACCTGGTTCTAGCATCCCCAAATATTGCCTCAGTTGAGAATATAGCTTGCGGTACGCGGGTTGTTTCCGAAAGGGCCGGTAGTGTAGGGTTTTGTTGGTTAGTGTAGCTAACTCCAAGCCTAAGTCCAAGCCCCCTCAAGCCAACAAATGGTTATGTTGTCAAGACTGGGATCTGTTTGAGGGACGTGTGAAGTGGGGTTCGTGGAAACCAACAAAGAAGGAGATTTAAAAGTGGATAGATCAGAAGCTGCATGAGTTTGCAGCTCAAGAAAACAGAAATCCACGTCTATCGAAAGAAGAGTGGTTGAAGAGATATCTGTACCCAGAAGAACACAAAGTTTTCTTCTACTCTTTTCCATGTGAATTATATGAATGGTTGGATAAATTGGTGGATGGTCAACCTACTTGGAAGCTAGATAATCCCATTGTGTGGACTCCAGAGTTAGTGAAGCGCTTGGAAGGATTGGAATACAAGGGCACGAAGGCTATCAATTACTAGATTGATAGTATTTTGGGTGAATTTATCACTGATTTCATGATTGATACGTCTGTCAGTTATAGCGAAGCTGAATGCTAGTTTTTCAAAGGACCAAGAGGTAAGTATATGAAGTCTCTGAAAACATGGATTAAAATTCTATTGTGCGAGAAACAAGTTATGTTGCTAAATTGATGTTCAAAAGAGGCTTGTCGGGAGCTTTGCAAAGTGGGAAACAATTTAGGAAAGATCTAGATACAAATGTTGAGTAAAGTCCTCTGTTGGGAGCATCTAATAACAAAGAAGAATTTAATACTCTAAAGACACCTAGAGGTACGCCACAGTTGATAGATCATGGCACTACGGGAATACCGCATCCATCCACTCCACATCTCCCATCACCTCCACATCACACACCTATGCCTCCACCTCCACCTCCATCTCCGCTATTCAGTATGGTGAACACTATGAATATGCCTATATTTAGAAGTTTGGAGATAGAAGACCCTGATCAATTATCGTTTGTAGCAGATGATGTGTGGAAGTCATAGCAGATAATATATGACGATCTGAAGAAAGCGCAGTTGGTCACAACATTGCAAGATAGGGCGCTGAGTTGGTATATTAAGTACAATACAACTCATCTAGCTGCGTCATTGAAATATAAAAAAGATGTGCTGAATAATGAATTTTGAAAGTCAAAGTCTCAAGCCCAATATGTGACTGATTTCAAGGAAATTAAGTAGAAGGTGAAGGAATCTACATGGGACATTGATCAAATGTTGAAATGTCTGCTACAACAGGCTAATATACAGATCACAGACGAGCAACATAAGGACTGGTATATTGCTATGTTTTTGCCTCATTTGATATTACCATTGTCACAACAGAAGCTTGGATTGCAGGCTGAAGCACTGAAAATTGATATGAAGTTGGAGGCTTCGCCTATCTAGGATACGAATCTGGGAGTGCTGAAGATTCAGAGGCAGTTGAGTAGCCTCAATATGGAGCTGCAGGATCTCAAAAAGGGAAAAGAGGTAAAAAATGATACTCATTTTGAAGTGTGGTGGTTAAAGTGCAAAGGAAATGGTCATGACAAGGATCATTTCCCAGTATATCAAAATTATCTAATTGGGGGAGGTCTTAACCCCCTGAAGCTAGAAACTTCTGCTGGATCAAGTAACGGTTTGATGCCCTGGTGTGCTATCTCCCAAATAATAGGAAAACACTCAATTGACAATTTCCATTTGTTGTAGAAGTTTGTACAGACTTCCCAACAACTACTATGCAATTTTTGTAAGTTTGCAGGCCATTGACGAATGCAATTTCCAAAGCTATGAGTTAATGATAGAAAAAACTATGACATATAAAGTATAGGATGAGAAACATCCACAACAAGATCAAGGAACACCTGCGGTGCGTAGAGGATTTCAGGGATGAGGAAGAGGATGAGGGGGAGGAGTTGGAAGAGAGCATGGAGAGGTTATTTGTTATAACTATGGGGAACCAAGCCACTATGCGTGAGATTGACAGAAGTTGACACACCCCTATTATCAGTGTTGCTGATAGTTTGACTACGTATTAGAAGATTTCCCTGTACTCATCGCAAATATGCAAGAGAAGAAGAATTAGTAGCCACTCAGAACATCCAGATGATGAGGTTAGAACCACGCGAGGATGGCCGCAAAATTAATATGATTATGTGAAACGGTATAGCTACCAGGGAAGATAAATCCATAGGGAAACAACCATAAGAGAATACATGGGTGTGCATGGATGCTGATAACGATATTGAATTTGATTTGCATAAGGTGAAAGAAAAATTTATGGAGCCAAAGAAGAGCTTGGCAGATTCAGGGGCTTCAACATCAAAGAATCAGAATGCACGAACAATGAATCTTGAAGAGGTCATTGCTGTGCAGGAAACAGATCCTTCAGTATTGACATCATTCTTGTAGACCTATATGAAGCTCTTAAGGGACTAGAAAGCAGTGGAGGGACTGCAAGAGTTAATAGAAAACTACGCTGGTAAGGGTAATCTGTTTCCTGAACAACTCTCATTACATAAAGTAGACAAAAGTAAGAAAAGGATTGGTCGGTAGATGAGTTTGTCTGCACAAATCAGAGAATTTGAAATGGACCAGGTGATCTTGGATATGGGATCTAATGAAAATTTTTTTCCTAAACAAACATGGGAAAGAATGGGAAAGACAATGCTATAGTGGTCCCCAATTCAGCTACAAATGGTGAACCAACATAAGGTTATTCCTATGGGATGCCTACAAGGAGTAACTATAGACATTGAAGGGGTGCGCACTATAGCTGATTTCGAGGTAATCAAAATAATGGATGATAGTAATCCCTACACAACGCTGAATGGAATTGATTGGGCATTTTATATGAATGTAGTCATCAACCTGAAGAAGTGCGACATGATGTTTAAGAAGAAGTAACTGAGAGTCATTGTTCCATTGGATCTAGTGGAGGGTGTGCGGTATACTAAACCAGTCTGAGATTACTGTGAGGAGGATGATATTGAACAAATCTATATGCTTACTATGTGGAATGAGGATTGGATCAATCCTATGGTAGATGGAAGAGTTACTTGGGAAAAGGACAACTCCTACAACTCAGATTCATATGAGGAGCTCGAGCATTGGCATAATAGATTGCATGAAGTATCAACGCTGCGGTGCAACAGACTTACTAAATTACTCCTGTGTATATCTACTAAGGTATGCAATTTACCATATTATGATGGCTTAGAAGATGTAAATTTGTTTCTTGATAAATTTGAAAGGGATGTACCAGAGGAGCATTGGTTCTAGGCATTGGACATCACACTAAGAGCTACACCTTCCAGATGGTGGGGTACACATAAGAACATTTTTCCAGATTGGAAGGAGTAATAGAAGGATGATGAAGTGGTGATTTGACTATGCAAATACCCACATTAGTGAAAAGTATACAAGGAAGGATGATCCACGCGAGCATCTGGCTCAATGGACGAAAGCATGGGAAGAGTAAACTCAACCTGAATGGGTACATATATTCTACCAGACCTTGGATACTATTATGATGAATTGGTATTTAGAAACAGAGCTGTGACATGGAATCACGGAGTGGGATGCTCTGAAGGAAAGCTTTATGCTAACATTTAGTTTTGAGGACGGATTTGAATGTATTGATGAAGCATTACGGGAAATCAAGGATATGATATTCAGAACGTCTACAGAGCCTATCACATGTGTACAGCCTGTTGTGCCATGCTATGGAATGCTATAATGTTACCATAGAAGAAGGTGAGAAACACCCCAAAAATATTAATATCCTTCAGTTAGAGGGACAATGCGAAGTTGCTGTGCCTGAGGTAGAGGTGCCTGACATTTCAAAACCATTAAATACCAAGCAAGTGAACATTGGGTCGAAGCACACCCAAAGTTCGTGAATGTAGGTGATTACTGGGATGAGTATACAGTTGACAAGGTTGCTGAGTTGTTACGTGAATATCAAGACTTATTTCCAACAAAGTTCTCTGATCTAAAGGGAATAGTAGGTGATATGGGTGTTATGAAGATCAATCTTAAGCTAGATGCAAAGCGAGTAAAGAAGTGCCCATATCGATTGAATCCTAAATACAAAGAAAAGGTGTGTGAAAAGATGGATAAGATGCTCCCAATGGGAATTATTGAGCCTGTAGAAGAATCAAATGTAACAGCCCTAGTGAAAATTCCATGTAAAAATATATAAATACCATGGATGATGGGACACATATTCCAAGCTGAATGGTGGGAAAGACATCCTAGTGGGTGTTCATTTGGTTGTTTATGGCTAAGGAAATTGCCAAAGGCAATGGCTAAGGCATTAAATAGGAAAAAAGGTATTTTGGCACATTTATTTATGAAAATAATGGAATTTAGGAAAAAAGGAAGGTGAAAGGTCACATTTTTCATGTGAGGAGGAAATTGAAGGAAAATAATGGAAAATGAAGAAAATAGAGGCCTCATTAATAAAAAGGCTTATGAGGATAAGTGAGCAGATTTTGGTCAATTTAACTTTGGAGCTCTCTCATTATTCTATCTCTCTCTCTCATACTCTTGGAGACTTAGATTTTTCTTGGAACACTCTTGGAGGGTGTGGCATACTTGGATTCTTGGAGCAAGAAGGCAAAGGAAGAATAGGAAAGCGCAAGAAGGCATTGGCATCAACAACTACATTAGATTTGCTTGCAGGTACCGAGTTGCATGTATGATTTATTCCCTAGTTTTGGCATTCATGGCACATGCATGTCGTTTCTTGGTTGTGATCTATCATTAGCATGGAGGATTGCTTGGATCAATAGTGGATTGCCTACCCTTTCCATTTCCTAGATAGCCATGGTGATTGTGGGTTTACTTTCACTGTTTTGTTTTGGTTGGTTCTCATGTTTCCTTAGCTTGGGTTGAGTTATTAGTCCTGGAAGCCCTGGTTGAACAAACGCTCTGGAAGCCCTGTAACAACTTGGGTTGAATTACTAGTCCTGGAAGCCCTGTAATATCTTGGGTTGAGTTACTAGTCCTAGAAGCCCTGGTTAGACAAATGCTCTGGAAGCCCTTGGTGGGTTGAGTTACTAGTCTTGGAAGCCTTGGTTGGACAAATGCTCTGGAAGCCCTGTATAAGCTGTGGCTTGAGTTACTAGTTTTGGAAGCCTTGGTTGGACAAACGCTCTAGAAGCCCTGGAAGGCTCTAATGGAGACCAATCTGATGATGGTTTTTGGTGATGTCTGACCGTGAGGTGGAATCACTATTTGATGAGTTGAGGTGGGGGGCCTTTGGAAGCCTTGGATGAGTTTTGATTGATGTGTTTTATGAGATCCCATATTCATGCTTGGAATATGGCACGAGGGTGATTGGATGAAGAGAGACTTAGCTTAGCTAATCTATGGTAGGGTGGAATGTGGTAGTCCTATCTCCGGTTGGTTCATTGCATTTATTAATGAAAAATTCATTCCCTTGATTTTCATGTGCAAAAGTACTGATGTATATATGGATTTTGATGGCTGATCTGTTTATTGTATTTTTGTTCCTATTATGTTGTGTATATGCACATTTACCCCAGAGGGTGTTACATCAAACTAGGTTAGTCCCATGTGGGTTCAGGAGAAGAAGACAAAGTGCGAAATCAGGATTTGGGTAGATCTAAGGAAGTTGAATGATGCCTGTGTACATGATCCATTCCCTACGTCGTTCACAGATGAAGTCTTGGAAAACATTGGTGGTCAAGAAGCATACTCTTTTATAGATGTATTCTCAGGATATCGCTAGATCACGATCGTGCCAGAAGAATGAAGTAAGATTACCTTTGCTATAGAATGGGACTCTTTTCAGTATACACTTATGCCCTTTGGACTTACGAATGCCCTTGTAATATTTTCTATGGTGGTAGTCACAGCCTTTAAGGAATTTATTCACAAATTTTTGGAGGTCTACTTTGATGATTGGATGGTGTTCGGGTTAGTTAAAAAGCATGTTTCAAGTCTTCGCCTAATGCTGGATACTTGTAGGAAGTATCAGATCTCCCTAAATCTAAAGAAGTGTATATTCTACATACCATATGGAATATTTTTGGGCCACGTTGTTTGTAAGTAAGGGTTGATGGTGGACCCTGCTAAAATTGTGGTGATTATCAATTTGGATCCCCCGAGGAATGTAAAATAACTGCACACAACATTGGGCGATATAGGATACTAAAGAAACTTCATTAGGGCATACGCACAGATCACTGCACCCATGGATAAATTATTGAAAAAAGATGCGACAATTTGTTGGGATGATGATTTCCAGAAAATATTAGATGTTTTGAAGGAAAAAATGGTTACAACACATATTTTAGTGTTCTCAAATTGGAAGAAATTTCATGTACATGTGGATGCGTCCTACATAGTGTCAGGAGCATTTTTAACCCAACTAGGCGCAACAGATATTGACCATCCAATTGCATTTGTGAGTAGAAAAATGTCTGAGGAATAGAAAAATTATTCCACCAAGGAGCGCGAAGGGTTGGTGATGGTATATGTGGTTGAAAAGTTTAGGCATTATCTGTTGGGTGTGCAGTTCAAAACGTATATAGACCATTCAACTTTGAAGTACCTGGTCAGGAAGCCTGTGTTGGGGGGGGGGGGGGGGAATTTGTAGGTGGTTACTGCTATTTCAGAAGTAGGAATTTGAAGTAATTGTGAAGCCAGGAAGATTAAATGTTGGACCCGATCACCTTTCACGGATTGAGAATGGAGAAGATCCTACAAGTCTTGATGAAGTATTTCCTTATGCACAGCTTTTTGCTATGCGTGTTGCAGACGAACATTTTGCAGATATAACATAATTCTTGTCTATGGGTGTAGATCCTGAAGGATATACGACGTAGTAGAAGAAGGAGTTGGTTGTCAGGGCTACAGATTTCTCTGTAATTGAAGGGAACTTGTATAAAATGGGACTGGATTAAGTTTTGCGCAAGTATGTACTGGATTATGAAAGACAAACTATCCTTGCCGAAGCACATGGAGGAGTTGCTGGAGCACATTATGCTCAAAGAGTGAATGTGAAGAATATTGTACGAGCTAGGTTGTGGTGGCCAACTGTGCACAAAGATTCCAAGGAGTATTGTAGGGCATGTGATGTATGTCAAAGGACTGGGAAGCCGCTGCGAAGGGATGAATTGCCTTTGAACCCGCAAGTCTCATTATAGGCATTCAAAAAATGGGAAATAGATTTTGTGGGACATATTATGTCACCAGGAAAGAAGACAAGAGCACGCTACATCATCATGATGACAAAATACTTAACCAGGTGGGCTGAGGTGCAGCCCGTGAAGGATCGCAGTGCAACTACAACTTCAAAGTTTATATTTGTGTACATTCTGTCCAGGTTTGGTTGTCTTAAGGTTTTGATGAGCGATGGGGGTTCACATTTCCTGAATGAAACAATTTCTTCTTTGCTAGAAGAATTCCAGATGTATCATCAGAAAAGCACGTCATACCATCCTCAAGCAAATGGACGATTTGAAGCTTTCAATAAGATCCTGGAGAATGCTTTAACAAAGATCTATAATGCGAATAGAAATGATTGGGATGCACAGATACTAGTTGTTCTTTGGGCATATAGAAATACTTGTAAGAAGATGACTGGACAAACACCATTTTGACTGGTGTATGGACAAGAAGCGGTGATGCCAATGGAGTACATAGTCTCCAGTTTGAGGATTTCTACCATCACGGAGATGGAATATCAAGATATAATGGAAGAATGCCTCACACAGATGAGTTAGAAGAAGATCACTTCTTGGAAGGCTTTCATCAGTTGGTGCAGAAGGCTAGAGAAAAGGTGTGGCATGATCACCACATTAAGAAACACGCATTTAACAATGGATATCTAGTGCTGATGTATGATAGCAAGTTTAGGAAAATTTTAGATGCATTGGCTAGGACCATACATCATCAAGGAGATTACAGATGGGGGTGTTGTTTAGATCACGAAGCTGAATGGGGAGCTATTTCTAGGAAGAATTATCAGGAGCTGGTTGAAGTTATACATGGGCGATCCCACCCCTGCATGATGGCTACATGGAAGTAGTGCAGTCTTAGTACTTCAAGCAGTTGGAGGGAAGTACGGGACTATAAGCCACTCTATTAGAATAAAAGTTTGGCGAAGCGAATGGGCTACGCGATGGTTAGGAGGAAGATGCAGGTGGGGGCTGTGACGAAGGAGTTATGCTAGCAAGGTGGGTCTCGCACATCCTCACCAGAAAGTGACCGTTGGAAGAATTATAAATGATTGGATGGCTATTTTTCCGTTAAAGGGAATGGGGGGACAACATTTAAGGAGAATATATTTGGAAATCTGTTGCCAAAAGAGCATTAGCGAGGGAGATCTGGATGGAATCAATGGATTTGAATTCAAAAAGGGCTATACATATAATATCCCACTCCACATTTGAACACTTTTCTTCCAGAGAGATTGTCTTGAGATTTTGCATTTATGTTTAAGCATAGAAGGTTGTTGTATGTTTGGACGAGATGGCAAGAGGTAGAGCGAGATTTTTCGCAGAAGGGGCTTGGGTTTGAGGTGGATTTGTCTGAGTGGCAAGAGAAACTCTTATGGGATATCCTTGACAAGATGAATGCAACACCACCGGTCCCTACCACAACACCTAGATCACCAAGGCCAAAACCTACTGCCTCTACGGCAAGAGAGAAAAAGAAAAAGAAGCCACAATAAGCCCCGATTCGGTAATCATTGCGCAAAAACCCAACTAAGATTAGACAGAAGGGTCATATGGATAAAAATAAGCAACCGATGGAACCCCAAGAGCTGGATGAAGAAGAAATAACTATGGGGATAGAAAATATCAGTGTAGAGGACGCAGGTCCAATTACTTGGCAATCGCCATATATACCCCCTAGGAAATCAACTGCCAATGTGACTAAAGACCATGAATCTTTTAAAATAAAAGGTATTCATGCCATTGCTACCCGAGGAAGTAGTTTTTGAGGGAAATTTGTTGGCCTATGTACCATTTTTGAAGATGGAGGATTGGGATTTGGGCGATCATCCGAAGTTTCCCCAGTTAGAACCCAGTAAATTCTTGAAATCGGTCTACTTCAAGGAGATCAACGTCACAAGGCTAAACCAATGAAGTGGGTGGCTGATATTGAGTGCGCAGAGTTTATCAACGTGCTGTATGTCCCAAATTTTAGTCATAGCATCGTTAATACCATCTGTGTGAGTCAATTGTTGGCATTGGTTCATGATGGATGCCTCTGGCTGGGAGGGCCCATCCCAATTGATGACATGTTGGTCCACCGAATAACAGCACTACCTTATCAGGATGCGAACCCTGCAAACACTTTTGTGGTGAAGTCATAGGAGAAAACTATCATGGATTAGATGAAGAGCGACTTCAGGTTGGTGAAGAAGTCATGAGGCTACACCACTAGATCTATATCAGATGGAGCTGTGTGATTTTTTGCACATATTTTGGCAGGGAAAATAATGCGGAAGTGTCATGTCAATGAAGTGTTGACACTAGTGGTATCCTTAGCTATGCAGTGCATCTAGGGGGTCCAATTTAATTGGGCCAAGTACCTTTACCAGGAATTCTTGGATGGCTTTCATGAAGCCCATGAGGATGATAAATAGCTACACTATGCGTGGTTACTGTTATTGATTTCTATGGTAGCTTGGAGGACGCGCGAGGATTCCAAGTTCCCAACGCTAGATCTAGACTTGTGTGAGGATGAAAAATTTTCCTTATTGTGGGAAACTAAGGACCCTGACCATATCATTGAAACTAAGATGTTCGAGTACTATTTAAATCAGAGTTGCATATGGTGATCCACCAATGAACATGAGTTTCACCCAGTCTACATGCGCAGTATAAAATTATAATAGACTTCAAGAAGATTTTCACAATATCTCCATGTGTGCAAAGAAGGATTCTGTAGGAATATGGCACAAGCTCCCATATTTAGTCGCTGAGGGTGATAATATGGGGGTCATCAACCGATGATCGAGTGGTTGGCTCACCCCATCTAGCGAAGCCACAGGATCAAGTAAGGATGTAGAAGTAGAAACATGGAAAACAAGAGCTGTACCAAAGGCCAAGAAAGAAAAAGAGAAAGAAGAAAAAAAGGCTTATAAGAAAGGTAAAGAAGCACAAAAGGATTCTCAAAAAGAGAAGAAAGTACAGAAGGAAAAAGATGCGCAGGAAGAAACAACGTAGGTCACTATTGACCTCGAAGAGTTGGATACAGAGTGCAAAGTTGTTGAGGTCGAAAAAATAGATGAAGAGGAAGGAGGTGCAAACTCCTATGTCAGATCAGAGGACTTAGAGTCCCCCTTCAGGATCAGATAGAAGCAACGTTCGATGGGACCTTGCAAGAAGTAGAAGTATGATAAGTCTACGAGTACTACACCATTAGTCCTAATAGAGGGGGAGCTTGATGAGATAGGCAATGTTGTCCAATCCGTAACTGAAAACATATGGGGACACATCAAGGACCAGTACCACCAAGTATTGGACAAAGTGAAATGGGGCCTGAAGGAATTACAAGTCTAAATAGGAGTGATCGAGGTGAGCGTGGGACAAGCAAGCGTGGTTCAAGTGAGTGCGAGTCAGGAAAGCGGGACATCAAAGGCAAAACTAACTTCATACCTCCACGCAGTGATGTTGTTGGAGGGTTTCCTACATGTCGAAACATTTGAGGATCAGGCCCAGCTGCTGCATATGACCAACATGAGTATGAACCTTGTAGAACTACCTATCCACACCTTGCACGAGCTGTACCAAGGAATTTCAGATGAGCTCTACGTCTGGGAGAAAATATCTCTGTTGATTATTGACAAAGTAAAGACTAATAATCAACAAATGTTTGCAAAAAAAGTGTAGGACTTGTAGGCCCGCGACGAAGTGATGCAACACAATCAAAAGCTAGAGTAAGCCCTTACCCAAGTGTGCAACAAGCTCCCTGAGCTCCAAACTCCAGCCGAGGTGGCCTCTGCGGAGAAAATTCATAAGTAGCTGTAGTGAAGGAATCCAGGGAGGAAATTAAAAAGGTTCGGATTGAGTTGCAACTGTAGATTTCAGAGCTTAAATTGAAGCTGCAACCAACCACACCTCCGGAGGCCAGAGAGCACCGTGAAGTTGCCATTAAAGCATAAATGACAATTTTGGTTGTTGAAGTCAAAGGTTGCAGCTAATTATTTGAGCAGAAAATGGAAATGTGGGCCTCGCTGCAAGAGGACCCACACTTGCAAATGGTCGAAGTTGAAATCTGTGAAAAGAAACTATAGCTTGATGAGATCAAGGCGATATGTAGACCTTAGCACCTATGTAGAGGTTCACCAGACTCCAAGAAGGGAAATTCATACAAACTTAGATTGATGAGCTTCATTAGAAGGCCACTATAATTTCCACAAGGATGCAACCATGGGTTGATGAAGTAAGCCAACTGTCATAGAACGTCCGAAGCAAGTTAAAATCCCTTCAACAGACACATAGGACCATGTGCCTTGTAGTCAAAGGTCCAATGACGAAGAAGTTGGTCGAAGAAGTTCGCCAGGCCACCGCACAGGGAACAACGGATCTTCAAGCATTGAAGATTGAATTCAGTAGCCTACAAACAAAGGTTGAGGCAACACTAACATAATGACTCAGGACGATTCACGACTTTGTGTTGGGGGCCTATTGGGACGGGGTCCCCTTGTTTAGATTTTGTTAAATTTTTTTAAATTTGTTGTAAAGTCTCCTTATTTTGAGGAGCAGAGCATGAATAGTGCAGGTCAATAGGAGTAAAAGGGGATTTAGGAAGGTCAAAGCCCCTTAAGTTTGTTAAATTCAAGTTGTTCTGAGACCTTCCCATGGTTCACAAACCATGGTATTGTAATGAAGAAGAGTATTAAAGGAAGTCATAGAATGTCTAAGCGAAGAAAGTGCATGAGTTGAGTCTGATTTTGTCTATTATGTACTTGGGTGAAGGGGAAGGCTCCTACAGCTGTGTGCGTGGAGACCTTGGTAAGTCTGCATCTGAGTGTGCAGCCCCTGCAACTGTGTGCACAGGGTTGGAAAGAGTTTATATTTGAGAATATAAGCATAATAAAGGGATATTTTGAAGTGATATTTGTGTATATGTGTGTTACTATTTATTTCTGAAGTTACTTTAACTATGAACTATTGAATGAATTTAATCAGGAAAAGTATTTAATAGATTCGCGAAGACATAGATTTATTTATTTGTATGAGGAAATGCATGTTTAGCGCAATTGGAAAAGGACATAAATTTGTTGACTGTTAATTACTGTAAGTTCCGGGTTTCAGTGGTTACGGTTCGCGAAGGTCAAGATAAGCCCTAGATCTATAGAAAACACATCACATAGTGAGCTGCATACAGAAACCTAGTCCTATCATACCCAAATATTGCCTCGGGTGAGACTGCAGCCCACACTATGCGGGTTATTGCCAAAAGGCTGGTAGTGTAGGGTTTTGTTGGTTAGCATAGCTAACCCAAAACATGGGTCCAAGCCCCCTCAATCCAAGAAATTTCTTCCGCTAGATGAAGATTGCTTCCTTGCAGGATTTCACCAACAAGTACAGAAAGCTCAGGAAAAGGCCTGGCACGATTGACATATTAAGCATCGAAATTTTAAGAATGAAGACTTGGTTTTTCTGTACGATAATAAGGTCATGCAGTTCCCTGGTAAGTTCAAGATTCATTGGATAGGCCCGTATGTTATCAAGGATATCTCAAATGGTGGTGTAGTTCAGCTCACAAAGCTGAATGGAGAATTATTTGCTAGGCAAGTAACTAGGAGTAGGTTGAAACTCTACAGGTATGACTCTGTCTCTGGGACTGCATGATGACTATATGAATGGAGGACAATTTTAGTGCTACGGATAATTGGAAGGAAGCACAAGACTATAAAGCACTCTGCAAATGAAGGACCTTGTCGAAGAAGGTGGGCTAAGTGACATTCAAGAGGACGATGCAGGTGGAGAAAGCTGTGATGAAGAAGGGGTAACTATGATGTAGGGAGGGGCCTGACCCAATTCGTTCAGAATATGACTATTGGGGATTATTTGACAGGGAAATTTCGATTAAAAGGAGCAGAGGAAATGCATTTAGGGGGCATATCTGGGAAAATCTACCACCAAATCTGCATTTATGAGGAAGATTTAGAGTGAATTGAGTGTTTTGAATTTGAAAAATGCTATAAATATGGAATCTAGCTCCATATTTAGATACTTTTTTTGTTGAGAATTCGCTGTCATTTTGTGCCTAAGTGTGAGATGAGAATTCTACTACATGTCTGGTTAGAGTTGGAAGGAGCTTGAGCAGGAGTTTTTGAGTTGAGGGCTAGAATCCATTATGACCGCTTCACATCCAGCGCATACTACTGCACTTAGATTGCCAAGAACTAAACCTATTGTCATAGCAGTAGTGGCCAAAAAGTAGAAGAAGCCCTAAAGGACCCTAGTTAGACAATCATCGAGGAAAATCTAAGCAGAATTATAGAGTAAGGAGAAAATGGATACATAGAAGCAACCAATGGAGCCCCAAGATATGGATAAGGAAGAATTAACTGATGTATTTGAGGATATCAAAGTGGACAAGGTGGAACCAATCTCCAGGTTTCCATCCTATGTGCCACTTAGGAAACCAACTGCAAAGGTGATGGAAGGACCCAGATTCTATCAAATACAAGTATTTACACCCCTCTTACTAGAGGAAGTGCCAATTGTGTAAGGACTCTGGACACCACATATCTCCACAATGGTATGATATTGTCCACTTTGGGCCTAAGCTCTCATGGATTTGCTTTTGGGCTTTATGCCAAAAGGCCTCATACCAATGGAGATATCTGTCCATCCTTATATACCCATGATCCTCCCCACTTCTAGTCAATGTTGGGACTTTGGTGATATACCCAACAATCCTCCCCTCGAACAAAGGACCATCGAGCCTCCCCTCAAACGATTATCCATCCATCCACTCTACCAACCAGGATTCTCCACTCCAATGCATTGGAAGCACACGCCTTACATGGAGCACCACCTGCCTCGAGAGCTTGCTCTATCCCAGATCAACTCCTCTTCACTGTGTTGGGACCAGGACACGTCCATGAAGAATCCGGATCACACCGCCTATCTAACCGAGCTCATCCACGGATCCCATCATGATATTACCGGGGCCCACCACCTTCGTTCGTCATTCCGAGGATTCATCCACTTGGCTAACTTCGAACCTGGCTCTGATACCACTTGTAAGGACTCTGGACACCACATATCTCCACAATGGTATGATATTGTCCACTTTGGGCCTAAGCCCTCATGGATTTGCTTTTGGGCTTTACGCCAAAAGACCTCATACCAATGGAGGTATTTGTCCATCCTTATATACCCATGATCCTCCCCACTTCTAGTCAATATGGGACTTTGGTCATATACCCAACAAATTGAGGGAGAGTTTTTAGCTAGGGTGCCACAACTATGCATGAAGGACTCATATTTGAATGATCACAACAAGTATTCCCAGTTTGAGCCCAACAAGTACCTCCAGTCTGTTTATTACAAAGAAGCTAGAGTGACAAGGGTTGAACCAATAAAGTGGGTAGCCGGGATTCAACACGCTGTGTTGTTGAATATGCTTTATGTTCCACATTTTGGGTGAAACAACATAAACACAATCTATGTGCGCCAACTACTGGAATTGGTACATGATGGGTGTCTATGGCTCAGAACGCAAATCCTGATTGATGATATGTTAATTCGAAGAGTTACCACGCTGCCTCATTGAGGAGCGAACCCCAATGACACATTTGTTGCAAAATATCAGGAGAAAAAACTAGTCGATCAGATGAAGAATGACTTTGGCATCATCAAGAAGTCCCGAGGCTATGCTATTAGTTCTATTTATGATGAGGCTATGCATTTTTCCACATTCATTTTGGCTGGTTAGATCATGCGGAAGTGTAGGGCAGGGGAAGTTCCGACCCCAGTTGTATCCTTGGCTAGGCAGTGCAGTAAGGGGGTGCAGTTTAATTGAGTCGGGTATCTTTGTCAAGAGTTTTTGGATGACTACTGTGAAGCATAGGGATAAGGGAAGCCATTATACTACACGTGGTTGTTACTCCTAATCACATTG
Source organism: Pinus taeda (assembly GCA_000404065.3). Taxonomy (NCBI): domain Eukaryota; kingdom Viridiplantae; phylum Streptophyta; class Pinopsida; order Pinales; family Pinaceae; genus Pinus; species Pinus taeda. The sequence goes on from APFE030752244.1 coordinate 23,240, forward strand.
GTAGCAAGGTGAACACCGAAGGATTCATAATTCCCCAATGTGGAGCCTGATGTGTGTGAGGCTGCGAAGTTTTCCTCGTTGTGGGCATCTAAGGAACCGACCCGAGTTATCGAGATCAAAATATTCTAGGTTCTCTTTGAGATGGATCTGCGCACAGTCATCCACCAAAGGTCACGACTATCCCTCACATTATTTCAGCAATATAGTGACATTGTTGATGAAATATTTGGAGAAGGTATGGAATGAGCTACCATACTTAGTTTCTGAAGATGACATTTTGATGGTCATCAGTAAGTGGTCAAGTAATTGGCTTACCTTAACAACTGTAAAGGTGATAGAGAAGGCCATCATAAGTAAGACCACTTGAGGTGCACAGGCCAAAACATCAACAACCAAGAAAGATACCAAGAAGGTGCCTTCGACGGTCACCATTGACCTTGAGGAAAAGACTACCGAGCCCATAGTAGATTAGGAGACTGAGGAAGGGGAACAGGGTGGTGGGGACCCTACCGTCGACACAAACGACGTTGATTCCCTATTTATAATAATGAATTGGAAAAAGCAGATTGTTGGCGGTGCATGGAAGAAGCATAAGTTAGATAAATCCACCAGCACAGAACCTTTGGTCCTCACAGAAGGGGAGTTTAACTAAATTGGCGACATCGTCCACACTGTGAAAGAGGAGATGTGGGGGAATATTTAGGATCATTACAGGGAAGTATTAACAAAGGTCCAACAGGGCCTTAAAGAATTGCAGGTTCAGACGAGCGTGATTAAAGCGAGCATGGTTCAGACGAGCATGAATCAAGCGAGCATGGTACCTTCAACAGTTGAGCTTACCTCAAACCTCCGAGTATTCCATTTTCTAGAAGTATCACTATACATCCAGGTTACAAAGGAAAGGGAGAGCACACAAAAATTGAAGAATCTGGGCCTCAATTTTGTGGCGCTCCCACTTTAGACATTGCACGAGTTGCATCAAGGAGTCAAATATGAGCTCAAGATATGCAAGTAGTGATCTCTGTTGGTCATCAATGAAGTCAAAATAAACAACCAACATATGTTCGTGGAAAAGAATAAAGAGATTTAGGATCACGAGGAGGTAGCTGCATGCAACCAACAACTCAAAGAGGCCATATCCAAAGCATGTAGTGAGCTTCCAGATCTCTAGATCCCAGCTGAGGCAGCTTTAGCAGAAATGATTCAGAAAATGGCAGCAGCAGTCAGAGAATTAAAGGAAGAGGTGGGAAAGGTTTGATTTGAACTACAGATGTAGATTACAAAACTTCAGATGAAGCTACAGCCTACAACGCCACTAGAAGTTCACGAGCGGCACAAAGCTTCCATAAAAACTGATAAGGTTCAGATAAAGACTATAGTCAAGGGATATAGCCAATTTTTTGAAGACACGATCGAAGTGTGGGCCTTATTGTAGAGGACCCACATGTGTAGAAGATCAAAGTAGAGATTAGAGACAAGATACTATAGTTTGATGAGATTAAAGCCATGGCGTGGACCTTAGCACATGTGAAACGGTTCACCCATCTCCAAGAAGGAACAGTTCTATAGGGACACATCGATGAGATAAGGAGAAAGGATCAGATCATCTCTGTGTGGATGCAACCTTGTTCAGATGAGGCCCTCCATCTCTCACAAGAAGTAGACACCAAATTGAAGAGCATGCAACAAACAAAGAGGACAATCTATATCGCAACAGAAGGGACTACAACAGAGAACTTCATGGACAAAGTTTGAGAGGCCGCAGAGCAATGCACAAAAATGCTCCATCCATTGAGGACTATGTACAGAGGATTGAAACTAAAGATTGATGATGTATAAGCTGAGTGACTCGAGGATGAGCGACATCTTTGTGTTGGAGGCCTGTTGGATAGGGGTCCCCTAGGTCTAAGTTTTTTCCAAGTCATGTAAAGTTTCTGCATTTTGAGGAGCGGAGTGTGATTAGCGTAGGGTTATAAGATTCAAAGGGGCTTTAGGGTAGGTCAAAGCCCCTTATTTTATCAAGGAATGGAATTATCTAGAGGATTTTGAGCTCCATCCATGGTTTGCAGACCATGGTATTGTTAGGGTAAAAACATATATAAAGGGATGTTTTAGCAAGCCTAAGGGAATGAATTCAATTAATGAAGTATCTTTGAGTCTGTTTTTGTGAGATATTTCTATAGTTGGGCGAAGGGGAAGGCTCCTACAGCTATGTGCACATAGACCTTGGTAATTCTGGAGTTGTGTGCGTAGGCCCTTACAGTTATGTGCACAGGGTCAGAAAGATTGCATCTGGGAAGACTTGACTAATAAAGAACAATTTTGAAGCAGATCTGTGTATTTCCTATGTTCACGTAGTTTCTATGTTTTATCCCATTTATGGTTCATTTTATAAATTTATTTTGCATTTGCATCATGAAGGTTAATATGTTGTTTTATATGATGAATAATACATGTTAGAATAGTTTCGCATAGTTCGCAAATATGTTAAGTAGGAAAAGCCTTTTCGACTGTAATAATAAGCTTAAATGTTTGCAAAGGTCAGATTAAGCCCTAAAACTAATAAAACTTTACAGCCACACTACATAGTCCCTTTGGATGCAGAAACCTGGTTCTAGCATCCCTTAATATCACCTCGGGTGAGACTGCGGTTTGTGTTGCACAGATCATTGCCGAAAGGGCCGGTGGTATAGAGTTTTGTTGATTAGTGTAGCTAATTTTGAACTTGGGTATAAGCCCCTGAAGCCAACATCCTTCTTCAACAAATTCTCCATCAACACAAGTATCTGCACATATCCTTTTATAAACTTCATGTAGTAACCAATGTGCCATAGCATAGTATGCAGTTGTCTTACTGTTTTCGGTGCTGGAAGGTTCACAATGACTGCGATCTTCGCCAGATCCACCATCAATCCTTGTTTACAAAAAATGCACTTCTTCAGGTTCAACGATATTGATATTGCCCACATGTATCTAGGATCAATCTTAATATCGCCACATGCTTCTTTAGTAGCCCAAATATTGTCCAATCATTGAAGTAAAATTCCAAAAATTTGTGTAGTACTCTTTGAAAGCCACAATTACAACTCTAGAAAAAATAGCAGTTGCATTCTTCAACCCAAAAGGAATCACTGTATACTAATAGGAGCCCCATTCTATGTCATACATTGTCTTATGTCTGTCTTCTGGTGCAATTATGATCTAATGATACCTTGAGAAACCATTTGTAAAAGAGTAAGCCTCTTGTCCTCCCACATTATCCAACACTTCATTTGTAAATGGTATAGGAAAAGGGTCATGCAGGCATGCATCATTCAAATTCCTCAAGTCATCACAAATTCTAATTTCCCCTTTTGCCTTCCTCTCCTGAACTACCATTGGACTTACCCATTCATACTCTTCGACATGTTCAATTATCCCTGCTGCTATCATCTTGTCCAATTCTTCTTTTACCTTTCCCTTATACTTTGGATTTAGTCTATAAGGCCGATGCTTAATAAGATTTGCATCAAGCTTAAGAGGAATTATCATAACTCCGAAATCCCCTATGATACCTTCCGTGTCTAAAGATTTAGTGGAAAACAACTCTTGGTATTGATGTAATAAATATGTTATCTTGTTGATAGTGTCTTCCCTGTAATCTCCTATGGATGCATACTTCGGTTCAACTTTTGTCCCTATATTTACCTTCTTCATTTTTAGTGGTTGTGTTATATCTAGCATCTCTATCTCAGGTCCATTCACTTCGTGATGTCCCTCTGAATCTTTAATGTCAATGTTGCATGGATCTTCATCCTCTTTGTAATGAGATTATAAAATTCTATCACATTTTGGATCTGCGCAACCCAATCAGGTTGTCAGATAACTGGAACTTCGTTTTCAAAAATATTGTTATTAACTATATTTAGAGTTGCATCTATATGTGGACAATCATCTTCAAATCTGAATTTCATCACAAATCCATCTACCATCTCCACCCAGCTAGTAGTGCTATGTCGAAGTTCAGTTTTCAAATACCAATTCCAAGGAATTGTCTTCAAGGTATGGATGAATCCATGCACCCATTCTTCTCACAGAATTTATCCCCAAGCTTCCATACAGAGATATATATTGTCTCTAGGATCATTCTGGACATCATGCTTGTCTGTGAGCTCTATTTCTACTTGTTATAATCTTACCCACATCAACCTTCTACATTTTTGCCAACCTCCTATATTCTTCTCATGAGTATCCCACCATCTAGTAGGAGTAGCACTTAGTGCTTGATCCAGAGCTAATAGTCTCTAACATTCTAGTACTTGTCTTTCATAATCTCTAAAGAAAATATTTACATTACCCAAACCATCATATAAAGGTAAGTCACGTACCTCAATTGTCATACAATGCACTGCCTTCGTGATTCTTGCACATCACCTTGTCGACACTTCATGCAATATGTTCTATGAGTTCTCCAATTCCTCTTCCTCTTTTGAAGTGTAGAACTATGTTGCTCCCAATTCAACTTTCCATATGAAGTGGGATTGATCCACTCTTCTTCCTTTGCTTTGATATGATAGATATCATCAAATTCATCCACGCTACATTCTTCTTTGATAGGATCTGTATACCTCACCCCTTCTGATGGATCCAGTAAAAAAATAACCCTCATATTATTTCTTTCAAATATCATTTTCATTTTCTTCAGTTTAAATATATCCATGTTAGAAAACACCCAATCCAATCCAAGAAACACAGGGCAAGGATTACTATCGCATCCACTATCTCAATCACTTCGAAGTTAGTGGTAGTGCGCACTCCGTCGATGTCCACTATGACATTAGACAATCTTTCTAAAGGTAAGATCTTTTGTTGATTTTCCATCTTTAGCTGAATAGTAGACCATTGCAGCTTTGACTTGCTCATCGACTCCCAAGTCTTATGTTATAGTGTTTTCTCCTCGAAGGTGTATGAAAATGAAACACTTTAGACTGTGGATGAAAAACATTCTTAACAATATAAATGGCTGCTAACCATTGCAGATCTGCAGTAAATGATAGAAACAAAACCTACTAGAGCCCTGATCTATGCCATGATCATAGTTAAACAACAAAATGAAATAGTAATAAATTCATGTAACTCTAATAATTCAATGGAAATGAGATATATAAAGAATATATTGTATTAAACAACACATGTGAAGGGAACAAATAAATGTTACTAGTCCCCTTCTATGGGATTGGTTCTTGGCTATCCTAAAAAATCTTCAGCTTTTGTAGAGTCTCTCTCCTCTATAATGTATAAACCCAACAAATAAAATGTTTGAGCTCGGTGAGAACTCAAATGGAAAAGAAAAAATGTTTGCGACAGTGATAATAATTAGAGTTACAACAATGAAAATAATTGAAAGTGAATAATGAATGAAAAACCCTTCTATTTATAACAAAATATTAAGTTATCCTCGAATAATGAGCAATAATAAAATATTATTAACCACATTCTAGGAATAACCATTTGGAATATTTTATTATATTTGGTTAGAGGGAACAAGCATTTAAACTTTTATTTAGAAAAAATAAATAAATGATTTTTTTATCATCTCAAGAAATATGGTTAAAGAATAATAAACAAATAATGATTTATTTAATTATTCCTAAGGGATTTAGTCAAACTTGACAAAGAATAATAACTAATTAGTGATTAATTAATTATTCCTAGAGAAAAATAAGATAATTAATAATTTATCTATTTATTTTTCATAAATGGGTCAAATATGACAAGGAATATTAATTAAACAATGATTTAATTAATTATTCCTAGAAGATAATTAAATAAATATTGATTTATTTAATTATTCTTCATGGGTTTATTATAAATTTCTTAACAAATGTGGTTTATTAAGTAATTTCTCACAACAAAAGTAATTTTAAATTGTAAAATTGGCCTTACATGGTATACTTCGATCCATCTAGTAAATTATGGCTAGAAGATCAGATTTTTTTGATAACATATTCCTTGGCAAGAGATATTGGCATTAGATTCCAGATCCAGGATTACCTGGTCCATGTCATACTCTCCAATCTGTGCTGTAAGCTTCATTTCCTTCCCAGTTCACTTTTTGTGCCTATGGAGATTATTCACTACGTGTATCGCACTCTACGATACCTCCTTAGAAGCACAAGAGTCTATCAATTCTTGTAATCCCTCCACAACCTTCTAATTTCTCAACAACTTCATGCAGGTCTATAGAAAAGACTTCAAGATATTCAGTTCCACCTCCTATGTCTGAACTGGTACTATCTCACGGTTATCCTTCTAAGTTGGCTATGCAGTAGAGGTCAAGGCCCCATCATCCATAAAAATTCACCTTGCCTCCATGAATGCTTTCGTTTCCATTAGGATATGAAATGCAAGAGTTTTTTTAGTAGTTTTCGTTACCCATGTAGCTTCAACTTCCTTTTTCCCATTGATCTTATCACTCCTAGTCACAGTTCCGCTTCGCGTTACAATACCAATGTGTGGTTGATCTTCTCTTAGCTCAACGGTTATTATTTGGACAACCCAATGGACCTTACTTTGTAAATTCCGCCACACCATGATTATTTAAACTTCATTTGCCCAGGGCCATGAAAACAGACGGAGTGTGTGGACGAGTTGGCACATCTTTCAACCAAATTTATTATTTCATTTCAGACACAGAACCATGACACAGTGCTAGAGGGTGGAACCATGATTGGTACACTTTTCGAGACAGAATTTTTGCAGAGAATCTTAAGATGCTAAAAAGATTCCTTATGAGGTAAAAATTCATTTTATGAGAATGTAATCAAGTTTACAGTCATTTCTCTCAAATTTTTGTAGGGAACACTATGGAGAGGTTGGATTTACCTTTTGAGTAGCAAATTTGCAGATTCCTAGGGGAGGAGAATCTTTGAGAATATTGAGGGAATCTTCCAGATTCCTTGGAGGTTGAAATTTCCCAGATCCAGAATGCAACCAACTTTTTACTCATTCTTCTTAGAATCTCACAAGGATCTCAATGGCAAGATCATTTTTCTGATTTGAGTTGCAAATCTCCAGTCAAACCAGAGGAGGGAATCTTTGGAGAATTGCGAGGGAATCTAAAAGATTCCTACAGGCCCAGAGTTTGTTGGTGTCAAAATTCAGAAAATGGATAGTCGATTTTACACCTCTCAATGACACAAATTCAGTGGTGCAGTCAGTTTTTGTAGCTAAGCCTTTTATTTTTCGACCATTTTCCAGGTTGGAGTGACAATGTCATATTTCAGACTATGGACAGTCGATCTTATGCCATGCGATGCCACGATTTCGATGGTGCATTCAGATCTAATAGTAGAGTTGAGGTATATGAAGTGTTGTTGTCATGTACTTCTTTGATTGTTTACTGTGATATGTACCATGTTGTCTTGATTCCTGCTTGATGTATGTTGCAAAATCTTTGTCTCTATTTCATGTGAGATGTATTCATCATGGATTGTTATGTATGTTTTGATTGAGATCCCTTTGTCTCCATGATGGCGGGATACTCATTGTCACCATGGGTGTTTTGGTTGAGATCCCTTTGATGCCATGATGGCGAGATGCTCATTGTCACCATGTGTCAGATTATGTCATGCTAATAGCAGGTCTATTGTGAGTGATAGTTTCTATAGCGGAATGTCTCATGGAGAGACTTTGCCACTCATGTAGAGGGCACATATCCTTGTATGATAGAAAACATAGTCCATGTACATCTTCACCATTTCCAGCGTTGAATGAAGCAGCCGACACCATCTTGACACTGAGCCTGGAGACATAGTCCACACTGGACTAACTTCATTATCAACGTCTTGTGTTTTATGTTTCTGATTCCTATCATGTTCCCTCCTCTTTACAACATGCATATATGTCCATTTATGCTCTGTTAAAATGAAATTCTAACCACATCACAAAAGCAAAAGATCTTGGTTAAATCTGGGAGTTGAGTCAACTCGGATCAAGTTTGGTATTAGAGTGGCCTTCATGTGGATGTGAATTGTGAGCGTGAAAAATGCAACGTGCAATGATGGAGGATGACAAAGCAATGTATGAGACCACGCTCAGAGTGTCCCAAAAGATGGACATAATGTATGAAGCTCTACAAAAAGAGACAGAGGAAAATCAACGATTGCAACTTCAGTTGTGAGCCACGGAAGAGGCCCTGGAAGAATTGAAGCACAACAACCAGAGTATTCAAGTAGATAATGCTAAATTGAAGATGCTTCTACAAGAAGAGAAAGAGGAGAAACAGAGTTTTCTACGACAACTACAAGCTAAGAAAGAGGCTTGGGAAAAGCTGCATCGTGACCTATGTGAGGTAAAAAGTAATTCTATGGCTTCATGTATGTTCCCTAATGATGATTTCGCTATTTTTGAAAATCATACCACAAGAATTGGCTCCGAACTGCTGAAGAAAATGGGGTATGAAGGGAAAGGCTTGGGCATTGATGGCCAAGGCATTGTCAACCGCATCAAAGTCGAGGAATTACCCCGTTAGGCAGGACTTGGGTATGTTGGAGAATGCGCCAAGACAGCCAGCGAACCACTGAAAACAAATGATGAAAAGCCTTCATTAGTTCTTTCCAACTCGAAAGTGGAGGTAAAAGATGTTGATTTCCCTTTAGTTTCATCTTCACCTAGTATAATTTCTGTTGGAAATGTGGAGATACCAATTACAGGGACAAACATGAGGCTCCTTACCAGGATGAGGTACAAGGAGGAAGAAGGACTTGGTGTCAATAGCCAAGGCATTAATCAGCCATTGGAGTTTATGCAGAGACCTCAATTTGCAGGCTTGGGATACACCAAAGGAGAATTCTCAAAGGTGTCAGATGCTTCCGAGACATTGGTGAAATCGTTGAGGGAAGAGAATGATGGGAACACATCACCATCATCCCATGGCAGTGCCCATTACAGGGAAAGAGTTGAGGTAATCTTTCATCGCCATAATGAAACCAAAGACAACAAGGAAAGGTATAACAAGTCTTGATATTAAAATGTTCATATCGATTACAATCATGTTGTAAATGATGAACATAAAACATGGCATCCAAAAACATGTACTTTTTGCATTTAAATAACCATGTATTTGATGAGTGCTGGAAGAGAATGGCAGCACACAAAAGGATGAGGCATGAAAGACCCTCTCAACATCAGACAAAGAAGAAGGTAAAGAAGATCTGGAGGAAGAAGACTTATTGTAGTCATTGCAACATAAGTGGTTAACAAAGTGCCACATGTTGGAGGCTCCATCCAGAGCAATGCCTTAAAGATAAAGTGTTGGTGCATGAACCAGTTGAAAAAGATGTTCGATAAGAAAAACCACCAGAGGGTGATGACCCATTCACATTGATAAGTGAAAAATGGTTTCCAGATATGTTAGCTTGTCATGGCTGTGATTTTGTAAATCATTTGTTGCATTTTAAACTGTGAAAGTGATGGTGTGTTTTCCATCACTTGTTGCAGCAACAATGATGTCTGGGCTTATTTTGTGATGCATTTTAAACTGTGAAAGTGATGTTGTGTTTCCATCACTTGTTAATGAAACGATAGTGTTTGGCCTTATTTTTGTAAATCATGTGTTGCAGTGATGATGTGTTTTCCATCACTTGTTGACACAACAATGATATTTTGGCCTTTATTTTGATTGTTGGGGCATTATTTCCATTTTGATGTAAACTTGACCACCGAGTATGTGTTATAAACTGATGGCAAGTATGGGATGCTTGGGTCATTAGTTGGTCATGTAAATCAAGTATTTAATTTTCATAATTGTACTACAAGTTTGTAGAGGGTGCAGGTCTCAGCTCATCGCTTACGGCTTCGAAGGACGAAGGTGAAGGAGAAGGAAGGGTGACTTATCAGACACTTGTAAGTGCAGACAAGGTACAAAGAGGTTGTAGATTATTTTTCATGCTTTTGGAGGACCAAAATCTCTTCAGTGGGGAGGATTAATCGAGGTGGCTCCAGACACATGTAGAAGTCCCAAAGGACTCAGAAAGGGTCAAAATTCAAAGTGGTCATATTTCTCCCAAACTAGTGCCAGATTGAATTTCTCATTGCCCTGATTCCAACGGTGCCAACGACACTCAAATACAAGCCTGTATGAGGGAGATAGAGTAGGTCAAAGTTTAGGTCAAAGTTTCCATGTAGGCCAAGTTTAATGGTGCTACAAATTGATCGAGTCCCGGACATGGAATCTAGCTCCCGAGGAGCGGGAAAATTTGTTGGACGCATAATTTGTCTAATAACCTTTATATTAGACAAAATCAAAAAATACCTATATCGAATATATATATATATATAATATATATATATATATATATATATATATATAATATATATATATAATATATAATATATATATATATATATATATATATATAATATTAAAATAGGCAGTAGGCCATGACCCCCGCCACCTCCATCGAACCCAAAACTATATGTTTAAAAAAAAGCAAATTATAATTTCAAAAGGGCCGAAAAGTAGTGAACCTCATCGGCCCCAACCACCATGAACACAACATATATTATGTTATATAAATAGGCGGTGGGTGGGCCACTTCTAGTGGACCCGGTCCACGCCCCCACCTCATGCCACTTCACACAAGACCGTGGGTGGCAGGGTTTGAACTCGCCCAGCAGGAATGGCCGGCTCGCCACTCGAGCACCCACACCATAACACCATGTATTAACACCAAAATGTTACCATAAAACGCTTACAACTGAAACCACATGCCAAAAGGTTACAATATTTGTTATGTTGTCAGCGAGATGTGTAACCGCCAAACCAACAAACGTTAAAAAATAAACTTTTCACCAGAGTATTGGGTGAGATTTGACCGTGGGTCTTGTGTGCCCAAATGGGAGTTTACACCAACAACCCAATGGACCTTACTTTGTAAATTCCCCCATGACATGATTATTTAAACTTCATTCACCTAGGGCCATGAAAATGGATGGAGCGTGTGGAGGAGCTGGCATGTATTTCAACCAAATTTATTATTTCATTGTAGTGGTGGAACCATGTGTTGAGCCCCAAAATTACCTCTCTTCCCAACATTTTCTTGAACCCTTTCTCTTCTATTTTCCCATGTCAGTGCATCCTAAGCTATCAAAAGTTGTTACATGACGATTTCAGGAGTATATTTGAGTGATTTTCAAATTATATCATTATGTGTGAATTTGATATAGGTTTTGTTTATCAGCTACATAATGTAGCCACTTTCCGCAACTAACTCAAATTTCCGTAGCCGTTTTCATTGTTCTGTAGGTTACAGGTGTTAGTAGGAGGAATGAGATGCATGGACAGCTCAGGAATGATCCACACATGGATGAGGTCCTATTTACTTAGCAAAATTTAGAAGGAAAGGTCCCGCCCAAAGGGTGGTCAATAGAGAGTTCTACGTTAACTAGGACTCTATTCTTGCACGTAAAAGAAGCCAGAAGCCGTTCCTAAACTTGTGGATCCATTTTTGCCACCTGCAGGCCATCTCCATAATGCAATCCAACATCCTCCTCGCATAGATTTACTGCTCATGGAAACCAAGAGGCTGAATCCTCGGATTTTCACCTATTCATGTGTCTATTGTTGAAGAAATTCCTCTGAGATACAGTTATCCATTTTCTCTATAAATATAAGCGTTTGCAATGCAGATAGTAAGTTCTTGATACTGTTGTTATAGCGTTATTTTGTTGTTGTGTAACCGAGAGACATATTACTCTGTTTCATAATATAAAACTCTGTTTTTCACATGGCTGTTTGAGCGTGGTTTGAAGTAACAACGTGTTAATCCAAAGCTCTGCAGAGGGCCCTTGTAGCTGAGGTTATTCTTTTGTTTTTGTATAGTTTTTCATGTATATTTTCTCTCATTCGAGTTGTACATTTCTCATGTTTTGCTTATGATCATAATCGTTCTGACTTTATACATGTCTTTGCAGCTTGTCACATTTCTTATTAACATTGATAGGTGCACTTCAGAATAGGTTTTTAGGTCTGGTTATGCTTGAGCTTCTTAGTGTAGTTTTTGCATCAAGTGGTGATTTGAGACTTGCTTCCTCCGCTAAACTTTAGTTTTCAATTTCAGTTGTTTATGCTTTTATTTAGTGAGATTTGTTTACTGTTCAAGATAGTTTAGATATCAGTTCTTCATGCTATATGATGATATCTCCAGAGCCTTTAGCTTAACCCTGTTTTAGAAGTTAATTGGCAAGCTATTGTGATTATAGGTGAAGTAATTGATTTTTATTTCATTAGTATGCAAGTAGATAGCTTAGATGTCAATTATTTCATGCTAAATTATGATATTTTCGGAGTCTTTAGCTTAACCCCATTTTAGAAGTTAATTAACGAAATATTGTGATTATAGATGGAGTAATTGGCTTTGCTTTCATAGTGTGAAAATTATATAATTTAGATGTCATTCTTTTCATGCCATATGATTATATTTCTGGAGTCCTTAGCTTAACCCCATTTTAGAAGTTATTTGACAAAATATTGTGATTATGGATGAAATCATTGACTAGTTTCCAATTTCTTTACTTTTTGGTTTTGATTTGCAGTAGTTTATTAGATTTCAATTCTACAATTAGGATGGATAGCAGAGATAGTAACCTCATTCTCAGTTCTTCATTTTTAGTTTGGTTCATGTAGCTACATGTTTATACTCTTATTCAAGTTCTGATTTTGTAGACAACATGTTTTAAGATCTCTTGAGTTCAAAGTTTGGAAATTATCATAAGAAGCATAAACCTTGTCTTCAACTCTACATCCACACTCGATCTTTAAAAGTATTCTTAAAAATTTTTCTCTAACAACAAATTAGGATTTCCATTGCATTAGAACACTTTAGGATACCAACAAGAAAAAAACCCCAAAACAAGATAAAACTAAAAACAATGAGGTAAGAAAAGGGTTGTCTAGCACATACAGTGCACTACACTTCATTAGTTTACAACTCCGAGATTGATAACTTATGTAGAAATTTAGGACACACTAAATTGACTAAACATTTTAGCGCCATTGCCAGGGAAGTGTAACTAGGTAGCCTATCTCTTACATTAAAAAAAAAGAAGGAAAATTAATAATTTTTTGAAGTATGCTCTTCTCTTGCACCTAGTGTGATTTGGAGGATCCGAAAAAAGAATTATTAGTCCAATAATTTCTTTAGTATGCTCTCTTCTTGCACCTAGTGTGATCTGGAAGATCAGAAAAAGGATTATTAGACCAATTAAAATCATCAAAAATAAGAAAATGACATGCATAGAGAAAGAGATTCTAGGGGAAGGTTTATAGCTAGGGGCAAAAGTTCAATTTTTACAACTCCAACTACTTTAAGGAATATACAAGATACACCTCCATCCTAGACTCATACTCCCAACCTTAGGTTTCCTGGAATTCAAGGGGTAGCAACTGAATTAGAAGATTCTCCCACACTATCTACTAAATCTGACTTAGGAGAAGAACCCTTCTTTACCTCCATAGGAGAGCCTATTGCAGTGGAAGAAGTAGAATTACCTAGAGAAGAAGAGGAGGTAGAAACTCTCTCTCATCAGCCATTAATAGAAGAGCCATAATATTTTGAGGAAACTATCATGGTAGAAGAAGGGCAAGATGGAGAATTTTCACTATTTGGAGGAAGGGGTAGAGGTATAGGTAGAGGAAATAATGGAGGTGGTAGAGGTAACAATGGAGGAGGTAGAGGTAACAATGTGGGAAATAGGGAAGGAGATAACTCATTTGGATGCCCTATAACATATGAGGAAACCCATACAACAATGAAAAACATTTCACCATCTGTCCTCCCAAACTTTTATGGATTGCGAAGTGAGGATCCTGAAACATTTCTATTTGAGTTTGAAGTCTTATGCCAAATCTATGACTATTTAGAAGACTCTCAAAAACTCAAATTGTTCCCTTCAACATTGAAAGGGGTTGATGTGAAATGGTTTATGGGATTATTCACTCAATCTATTAGGACTTGGAATGATATGAGGCAGGCATTTTTGGATAGATACCTGGATTATTGTATGCCTAATAATCATAAGGATGAGGTATTCAAAATGATGCAAAAAGAAGATGAGAACTTGGAGGATTTGCTTGAAAGGTTTCAATACAACTTAAAGAGAGAAAAAATGAACAATTTAGATGAGGAAACCTTGAAAGCCCTTTTATTGAAAGCCATTAGAGATGAATGGGTAGATATTTTAAACATGATGGGGAAGGGAGACATCTCTCAACTTCCACTAAGTGACATAGCAGAACTATGTGTCCATTTCTCAAGGGGAAAATCTAAAACTGGAAAAGGGCCTAGAGATCCTTCTCTTATTAGAGCAAACAAATCTGCAACTGGGACAGTAAGTAGGGAAAAAATTGGCAATATGCTTGATGAGTTGAAAACTGACATTCTAGGGAGCCTTAGTGAACAACTAGACACCCTCAAAATTCAAAACAAGCAGAAAACAGAAGATGATTCCTTAGCCATCTTTTGCCCAAAATGTAGAAAGAAACATGCTCTAAGAGAATGTCTCTTAGATGCAAAAGTTGTAGAAACATGTATGATTTGCTCAGTAAGTCATGAGACCAAGGATTGTCCTTCAATCCCAGGGCTTAAAGCTGTCTGTCGGGAAGACCCAAATTCTGTAGAATCTCTTTGCTTTGTTTCAAGAAGACCTTGGCAAGGGCAACAAAATCAAGGATTAAACAATCCAATGAATTTTCAGCCCCCACCAAATTGGAATTCTTGGCAACAACCTTGGCCTCAACCTCAGAATTAGTATCAATCTCAATCATGGGCACAAGGGGTACAAAATCCTTATAGGAGATTTGCTCAATTTTATCAATATCCTCCATCTTATCAGGGCTATCCCCCCCCACAAAACCAACAACAAAATCCACAACTTCCAAATCAAAGTCCTCAACTTTCATTACCATTTCCACAACAACAACCTCCTCAACAAAATCAAAATCCTCAACTCTTGCTTCCATTCCAATAGAAACCAAATCAACTACCGACCCAACCATTACCAAATCCAAACAACAAAAACCCTTAGAATGCTTACATGGTAGAAGGACAACCATTTCCTACCTACATGATTGTTCCTCTAGATCTTAATGATGTTAAACTTAGATCTAGTAGGATTTTAGAAAAAGAAAAACCTTCTATAGATATTCAAGGGCAAGGTGCATCTGAGGAGGATTCTCTGAAAGTCAATAAAAGTTTTGAAGGAGCATCCCTTCAAAACCCAACCATTCAAGAAGAAAAAAAAAAAGGGTCAACCCCCACAACTCCTATAGTTGAGCAACCTGTATCTACATCCACACCTCCTTTTCCTGAGAGATTACAAATTGATAGGGGGGTGGAAAAACAAATCTTGTTGCCTGACTATGATTTCCTAGATGAATTAAGGAATGTTTGTATCAAGATTCCCTTGCTACAAGCCATTAGAGAGATTCCTATTCTAACAAAAACAATAAAGGAGTTGAGTATCAAAAGACCAGGTAGGAAATCAAGAGACACAAAAAGAATCCACCTGGTAGGAAAAATAGCAGGTGTCATCAAATATGTAGATCCAGGTAGTCCAATTGTCAAGACAAATATAAATGGAATAGAAATTCCAAATACATTGATCGACTTAGGGGTTGCTATAAACATTATGAGTAGACAGACTATGGAACAGCTTAAACTTCCTAATCTTCTTTTCACACCTACCTTACAACAACTTGCAGATAGATTAGTAATCAAACCAGATGGTGTACTAGAATATATTTCGATCTCCTTAGATTCTTGGGAATATCCGGTGGATTTCATGATTTTGACTCCCAAGAATAATCTAGGAGGACACCCACTCATCCTAGAAAGACCTTGGCTAGCCACAACTGATGCTTTTATTAGTTGTAGATCTGGTGACATGTACATTTCTGATGGTAGTTCAATAAAGAAATTTGCTTTGTATCCTCTAGAAAAAGCAATTACAGAAGTAGGAGACAATGAATGGATCGATGATGAAGATGCTATACAACCTGTCTTTACTCTCTTTGAAGTTAGTGAGGATAGTCAAATCCTGAACACAATAGAAAATTTTGAAACATCTTCAGAATATGATCACACACAATTTCAGTTAGATTTTGATATTGAATACTTGTCATCAAGGCAAATGTCTCTCTACTCTATGGAAGAGTTTGGTAGTTCTGTAGTTGAAATTTTTCCAGGTAAAACATTGAATATCAACAAAAAGTTGGAAAACTTACAACAATAAGAGCTAACCAAAATCTTACAAAAAAATTCTACTGCATTTGCATGGGAGTATACTGATATGAAAGGTATTGACCCTAAGACTTACATCCATCATATCTATATTGAGGAAAATAGTAGACCAATCAGACAACCTCAGAGAAGGATGAATCCAAATCTTAGGGAGATTGTGAAAGAAGAGCTCCAAAAATTACTCAATGTGAACTTCATTTACCCAATCTCAGATAGCCGATGGGTTTCTCCCTTGGTGATAGTGCCCAAAAAGAATGGTAAATGGAGGGTGTGCATTGACTATAGGGAATTGAATAAAGCAACATTGAAGGATCACTTTCCTTTGCCCTTTATAGATAAAGTATTAGACACATTAGCAGGCAAAAAGTACTTTTCATTTTTGGATGGTTTTAGTGGTTATAATCAAATTCAGGTAGCACCTAAAGATCATGATAAAACCACATTTAATTTTCCATGGGGAACTTTTGCCTACCGAGTGCTTCCTTTTGGATTATGTAATGCACTTGCAACATTCCAAAGAGTAGTACTAGGAATTTTTTCTGATCTAATCCATGACTATGTAGAGGTATATATGGATGATTTTACAGTCTATGGTAATACATTTGAATAAGCCTTGGAAAATTTGGAAAAGTCCTTATAAGATGTAAAGAAACAAACCTTTCATTAAGCCATGAAAAAAGCTTTATGATGTTTACCGAAGGTATTCTTTTGAGACATCATATTTCAGGGGATGGGATTAAAGTAGATAAATCCAAAGTTGAAGTCATCTCCAAGTTACCTATTCCAAATTGTCAAAAAGATGTTAGAAGTTTTCTAGGATTTACTGGATACTATACAATATTTATAGAAAACTTTACTAAAATAGCATCTCCATTCTTCAAATTACTTACAAAAGATTGTGAATTTAAGTGGGGTCCTGATTTCCAATCAGCATTTGAAGCCTTGAAAACAAGAATATCTGAAGCACCTATCTTGAGAGGACCAAATTGGAAACTTCCTTTCCATATTTCTATAGATGCTTCAGATACAACTCTAGGAGCTGTATTGGGACAAAAAGACTTGGTTCCTTATGCCATTTACTATACCAGTAAAAATTTGACTCCCACTGAGTTAAATTATACTGTGACTGAAAAAGAGTTCTTAGCTGTTGTTCATGCAATTAATAAGTTCAGACATTATATAACGTGCTATGAAACTTTTATTCATACTGATCATTCTACAATTAGATATTTGATGAACAAACCTATTACTAATGGAAAAGTTACAAGATGGCTCCTACTTTTACAAGAATTCAATATTACTGTGTTAGATAGACCAGGGAAACACAACATAGTTGCTGATTTCTTGTCTAGGATTCAGAATATCAAAGAGGAATCTTCTCTAGAGGATAAGTTTCTTAATGAATACTTATTTGCAGTAACTACTAAAAATCCTTGGTTTGTAGATATGGCTAATTATTGGTTACAGGGAAACTACCTCCACATTTATTTCCTAGTGAAAGAAGAAATATTATTCAAAATAGTTCAAGATATTCATGGATTTCTAACGAATCTTTTAAAACAGGGCCAGACTTTGTGATCAGAAGATGTGTCAGAGAAGATGAAATGCCTGATATTCTCAAAGCATGTCATGATGAACCATGTGGTGGACACTTTGCTGACAAGAGGACAACTTATAAAATCTTTTCTTTAGGATATTATTGGCCGTCCCTCTTCAAATATGCAAAGCAATATGTCAAAAGGTGTGACAGCTGCCAAATGGTAGGGAAACCTACCCTCTCAAATGAAATGCCATTACAACCTCAGGTACTCATCGAACCCTTTGAAAAATGGGCTTTAGACTTTATTGGACCTATTAATCCTCCATCCAAGCAAAAAAAGTATATATTGGTATGTACTGATTATGTCACTAAATGGGTAGAAGCCAAAGCATTATTTTTTGCTAATGAAAATATAGTAGTTAATTTTCTTTATGAGGATATTTTTACTCGCTTTGGTATTTCAAGGGAAATTGTGACAGATCAGGGAAGTCAATTCACATCCAGAATGATGGAGAAGCTTATGGAAGAGTACAAGGTCAACCATAGGAAATCCACTCCTTATCATCCGCACGCAAATGGTCAAGTGGAGTCCACAAATAAAGTAATTGAAGGAATCATTACCAAGACTGTGCATCTACACAGAAGAGACTGGGCAGAAAGGCTTCTTGAAGCCTTATGGGCTTACAGAACTACATGGAGGAACACAATGGGACACACTCCCTATGAACTTGTTTATGGGAAGGAAGTTCTGCTTCCCATTGAGTTCCGAGTTAAAACCTTAAAGATGGCAGTTCAGTTGGGAATGGATCTATCAGAAGCTCAAAAGCATAGACTAGAGCAGTTGAATGAACTAGATGAGATCAGACAAGAAGCAGTCCAAAGAACTGATCTAGTTCAGCAGCAGAGAGCTAAGTTGCATGACAAATACATCAAGGAAAAAAAAGTTTCAAGAAAGAAATTGGGCATTGCCATCTGATTCAGAGTTCAAAGATTTTCAAGGTAAATTTCAGACTCATTGGCTTAGGCCATATGAGATTGAAAAAGTTTTTAGCAATGGAGCGATACGAATCAAAACAATTGATGAGAATCAAACTCCTCTCATTGTGAATGGTCATAGATTGAAGATCTATCATAAGCCACTCTCAAAGGAAGAGTTTATCAAAATCTTTCAAGATAATTCTGCAATGAGGCTGGTGAAGAAGAATCATTCTTCTCCACCATCCTAGTCTTTGTTTTTTTCATCATCATCTAAAAAAAAATGTGTAAGCCTGAAAACCAATCACTGATTGGCAGTCTTATACAGAAAATACAGGGCAAAAATCAAAAGATTCTGACGCCCTATATTTTCCAAAAAAATCTCTCATTTCACTCATAGTTTGTTTCATTCCATTCCATTTCATTTCGCTCCATTTCGCCACCATATTCCATCAAGAAAATTTCTTTTAGTTTCTCTTCATGTTCACCTTTACATGTATGATCCATATAGTAATTTTTCATTTCCATTCATTTGCCAAGTCATATGTTATTCACTATGTCAATTTTCGCAGCTGAATTCAGATTCCGCAGTTGAATTCTGATTCCACAGCTGATTGCTGATTCTGCAGCTAATCCTCTGTTACTCTCCAGTGACAGTCAAGTGATTAGCCAAATAATAATAAAAGAAATATGCAGGTATGGAAGGAGAAGATCTTTGAAGACACCAACACCTGAAAAGAACCCACAAAGGTAACCAATTAAAAGTTAGCAAAATGAAAGAGGTATGATTCCAGGTATGGACAAAACCATTTTCAAATAGCATTTCAAACGCATAATTTGTATAGTTTGTAAATCACAACTCCATAATGTGTAATGATTTGACTTGATGGCTGCCTTAACTCCACCATATCCTCCACATCAGTCCTAACGGTCTCATAATCCATTTCTGATTTTAGCTCGTACTTAGTCGTACATCCTCATTACACTTGTTAAAATGGCTAATCATGCAAACATGAGTTGATTGAATACGACTCTCTTCCACTAATGTTCCACTTCACAGCCTTTCTATGAACCCATTGACGTTTCACTCCGCAACATTTTATGAACTCAAACTCCATTCAGTTTCGTAAATTTTACAAGTGACACTCTGCCTCCATGCTTTCACACTAGGTTTTACAATCCTCGGTTCATTGTTTGTTTACACTGACTTTTGCTCCATAAATCCACTCTCATTTCATGCTCATAATTCTTCTCATTTCGTAATCAACGATTTTCTCCATGACCCTCTTCTTTTTTCTACTCACATAACCATTCTGCTCCCATAAAACTGTCATTTACAGAGGTGTCTTCACAGTAAGAAGGAAGAATGGGTCTTATAGTGAGAACAAAGCCTGAAGGGGTTAAATTCATGGAAGGATACCCGCAGCTTAATAGCACATTGAAGAAGGCAAGATGGTTACAGTTTATTAAGAAGTTCAAGGGTCATAATAAGGACGTTACAAAAATGTTTGCAAGATCTTTCAATGGTTTAGAAGTTGAAATTGGGGACGTCAAATTTCCAGTGACAAAGTCATCAATTGCAGCAGCCATAGAGCTTCCACAAGAAGGGGAGAGATGGTTTAAGAATAAGGACTTTGATGAAAAGGCCTGGAGGGTCATTCTTCATAATCCAGGTATGGACGTATCAATCTTTAAATGAGGAATTCTTGTTTCAGTCTTAAAGGATAAATGGACTAGTTTGCTGTTGATCATCCAGAAATTCATAACATGCGAGGGAAGGTATGGCTCCATGTATATGTATCATATAAGATTATTAATGAATTTCTTGGAGAATGAAACTATCAACCTTCCTTATTTCTTGTTGAGTAGTTTGAGAAAAATGTCTACTACTGTGCAAAAGAATATAGCTGATGTGGAACCTCATCTCTACCATCATGGCCTTATTAAGATCCTGGTTGAGAATCATTTGAAAGAGAGGGAATATACATGGGAAAAATTCCTAGTTAGGAAATTCTTCCAAGACCCTCCTGAAGTGCCTGAGGGGAGTTCAACAAAGAAAAGTAGGAGGAAAAGAACAACTTTAACAATCCAAGATACTCCTACTAGTGTGACCAAGGAAACCAGTGAAGAAGAATTGCTTTCTGAAACATTGACTGAAATTAGGAAACAAGAAAAATAGAAAGGAAAGAGGAAAATTGAAGACATTTACTAGACTCCTAAGCCTTCTTCAGAAGAAGAGAAAGTGCTTTCTGAGAGATTAATTCATCTTAAAGAACAGTCAACTAAGGCAAAACAAAAAGGAAAGGAGAAACAGAGCATAGAAAAGGGGGACATAAGCTCACAAGGTCTAAGAAGAAGCTCTAGAATAAAGGGCAAATTGAAGAAGATGCAAATCAAAGGAACTCAATTCATAGACCTAGGAGGTGAAACTCCAGATCAGTCACTAGAAAACACTCCACCTGATCAAAGTCCACAATATTTTCCTTCTCCTCAGTTAGATTTTGAAACTAGTCCTAGGAAGACAACTCCAGAAATTGATCAAACTCAGCAGTAGATGTATGATTTCATTGAATCATTGGAACAATAGAAAACTATAGTAGAGTAAGGAACTTCATCTAGTCAGTGAGGTACAACTCAGGAAACCTTGATTCAGCCACTGAAGCAAGAAATTTATGAGTTGGAAGTCCTAAACAGGCATATCCAAAAGGAGAATGAAACATTAAAAGAGCAAACCAAATTGGAAAAAATTATCCATGACAATACCATGCTGCATTTAGGATTATGGCACAAGAAATATAGAAAAATGAAGAAGAAGAATAGGAGGTTGAGTAGAGCCCTCATCAATCTCAAGTACAAATGTCTTATGATGAAGGCCAGGATGACAATGATAGAAAGAAAGAAGAAGAAAAGGTTGGACGTGTTAGCAGAAGTTTCAGAGCAGATGAATTGAAGGGAGGACAATTACATTTTTGGTTGCATGAGAACATGCAACATCTTCATAGTGGGGTTATGTTGAGCCCCAAAATTACCTCTCTTCCTAGCATTTTCTTGAACCCTTTCTCTTCTATTTTCCCATGTCAGTCCATCCTAAGCTATCAAAAGTTGTTACATGATGATTTTAGGAGTATATTTGAGTGATTTTCAAATTATATCATTGTGTGTGCTATTTGATCTAGGTTTTGTTTATCAACTACGGAATGTAGCCACTTTCTGTAGCTAACTCACAATTCTGCAGCCGTTTTCATTGTTCTGTAGGTTACAGGTGTCAGTAGGAGGAATCAGACACATGGGCAACTCAAGAATGATCCACACATGGATGAGGTCCTATTTACTTAGCCAAATTTGGAAGGAAAGGTCCTGATCAAAGGGTGGTCAACGGAGAGTTCTATGTTAACTAGGACTCTGTTCTTGCACGTAAAAAAGGCCAGTTCACAAAGTAGACTTCTATTAGTGTACTAAGCATGGTATAATGAATATGGCCTTTCTTGAGGCCTAGACTTCACAGCCCAAATCAGCAGTTGACTACAAGAGCACCACCTTTGAGTTCAGTACAAAGGACATACATCCCATTGATCAAATAGAGATGAACAAACAAACTGGTGAGATTATATACTCCACTCTGACTAATACGACCATATCCTTATCCAAATTGCAAGTTTCTTTTGCAAATATATAGTCATAGTTGAAGATGGAGAAGATCTCCTCCTTGGCCAAAGATAACGGGATCAAGTGTTTGGAAGACTTGGTGATCAAGATAGGGTATGACCCTAAATATGTCAATGCTGCTGAGGAGATTATCAGGAAGAAGAACTTGGACATTACAACATTGAGGAAAAAACTAAATCTACCATCTACAAAATATCTAATGACCAAGGACATTGAATAAGGTGAAGCTCAGAAAGAAGACATGATGAAACTGATTATTGACCAAAACATACATATCAGGCAGATGGAAGCAGAGTTGGAAAATCTGATACGGGAGAAGGAAGATAGCTTGAAATGGCTATTTCTCCCTTGGATGTTGTACCTCTTTCTCAACTACCATCAATAGGAACAACTATTGCACCTACCACTTCAACTCAAACACCTAGTGCTAAATAGGTGACACAAACACTGCAAAACATGTCATTGTAGTAAAAAGAAATTGAGACCTTGCAGGGCCAACTCAAAGGTTTGTAATTCCAGAAGGCCAAATATGAAGCTTCTTAGACTGATGAATTGGACAAATTTCATAAACTTTTGGAAAAGTTGTGCCAGGTAGAGAGAGACACTTCAATTGGCCAGACCTTACCCAAGGCAATGAAAAAATTTGGATGAACATACTTGACTCAATGAATGAGATTTGGCCTTCTATCTAAATTATATCTGAACATAAATAGTTAATAGAGAAGGCCACTAAGATTGTTATCACTCCAATATTTCTCTAGAGTTGTTAAGAAATAAATGATTAGAGGTAGCCACAAACCAACTTTGAAGATTAGGATCTAGCCTTCCTAATTCTCAGAGAGGGCTCTCTCTTTATGATTTAACTTTGTTTTAGTTATTTGATTTTAGGCTAGTTATGATTGTACTTGGGTTTTGATTTGGATTTGGTGGTGTGATCACTTACTTAGATGGATAGAGGGATGTCTTTTACCATTGGGCTATGTGGTCAAATGTCAAGCAAACAGGACTGGATCAAGTTCTAAAAACAATGTCTATAGGGCAAGGTAGCTGAGTTATTTTAGATCTTAAGGCTGGATGGTGAAGTTGGTTTCAATCAGATCCAAAGAGAAATTAAGGGTTCCTTAGGCCGGATTATGAAATAAGTGAAAGAGGTCAACTAGGATGGGAGAGAAATTAAGGATTCTTAAATCCGGATATCAAAAGAAAACATATAAATGATTAACTATTCAAGACAGAGTGTACTTAAACAAATTCTGAAATAATTTCCAGTTAATTCATTCACTTTAGATAACATGCAAGTTTGTGAAATACATAAGAAGGTAACAAATTTGACAAAATAAAATACTTCACCGTAATAGCTCAACACATGAATCCTATAATGCAATCTCTTTATTACTCAGTCTAGTCTGCTGACTTGAAAAATTGGTACAATAACCCTCATGTTGATGATCAATACAAATCTACAAATGTATAGAAATCTACCCTCAATACTTCAAACTTATGAAGTATTTATACAAAAATAATTTACAAAATATCCCAAACTGTCTTGGGACTTAATCTAGGAGAAAAGAAATATCTTCATGCAAGAAGATAGAGACAGATGTTCAACTGTTGTATGCTATCCCTGTTTATTTGGTTGTGTTGTCTTTATGCTCTACTATTTTGTTGTTTGTTCTATGCCTTGTTGTTGGTATTCACGCTGGCTGTTATTTTTACTTTGACCTTTCAACTGATACACTTTCACCAGATACACTTTCATCTGGCTGACCTGTCACTTTTCTTCTACTATGTTGTTTTCACTTTTACTGTGCACTTTTATAGCAGGTCATTTAACTTTTCCCATGTGTCTACATCTAGTAATTGAATATTTACATTTTCCTATAAATTTCATCTGCTTCTGTATACTTGGAAAAAGTGGGTCTATTCACAAAAAGGTGTTTTACTTCATGTTGGAGGTAGAACAGGTTCTCAAATGTCTGATATAGAACCTTTATAGTAGGCATCCCCTTCATAGAAGAAGTATTTACCTGATCTCTAGCCACCTCTCTGATTCTTCTGTTGTAGTCATCCTGTGGCATCAACTTATCATTTTCCACCAAGGGATTTGGCAGACCTTTCTGCCTCATAGCATCAAACTTAAACATGAACCTGTCTATAGCCAATTACATGCTTTGGCATTTGTCTTCCAAGTTCAACATTAAATTTCTCTTCGTGAGCACCCTTCTTACTTCTAGTATGGTACATGTCCTATTTGGTATGTCCAGCTCCTGTAATTCATATTTGTTTTTGGAGTTAAGGAAGTGGATGATCCCAGTGGCTTCTTCTGGAACGTCTCCTAGCTCAACCTTAACTCTCTGAATGGCTTCTGTATCCTCTTTCACTAAGTCATTTTTCTTAAAGATTACTTGAATGGATGGCCAAATATCATTGACAGAGTCAATGATATTGGCCCATAATTGTTCCTTAGCTTGGCCAAGTGGCTCCTTTAATGTCAGCTCTTTCTCTAAGCTCTTTATCCTTTCATTCATTCTCATCGCCTTCTGTACTTCTTCTTTATGCATAATCTCAACAAGCTTATTGTCATTCTCTAGAATGGATATCTTTTCCTTAAGCTTGTTTATTTCTATGGTTTGAATGGACATGTCTTCCATTGCCTTGACCAACTTACTTGCCTCATCACCTGGTTGAGCTGTTGCCCTTGTCGACCTTGTTTCTGATGTAGATGCTATGGCAGCTGGTAGTGTTGTAGCCAGTGGACCTATAGGAGCCAATGAAGTTGCCAAGGTGGATGGTACTACTGTGGTGACTGTTAGAATGACAGTGGCAAGGGCAGTCTCAAGGCTGGCCTGTTTCAGCTGTATCAAGTTGTCCAACTCTTTTCCATCTCTTTTAATTGATCATTAAGTTGCAAAACAAGGTCCATCATTTCCTCCTGATGTGTTTGTCTTTCTAAGACCTCTTTTATCTATGGGTGTTCTGAATGAGGAAATTTGAGTTGTTTTATAGAGCATCAATGTCCTCATTCTTTTTCTTTATCAACTTCTCAACAACCTTGATATCATTGGGATCATGTCCTAGCTCAATTACCAAGTCTTCCAGTGACTTGATTTTGTTATGTTTGGCCTGTGAGGAGGTCTTTTCCAATTTGTAATGTGTTGTAATGTTGTCCAATGAACTTTGAAGCTTGTGTGCAGTCATAGCTTTACCTGTCAAGGTGGAATAGATCATATCACCTGCCTGCTTGTGAAACTCAACTTGGTCAATGGGATGAACATCCCTGGCCAAAACCTCAAAATCTATTTTCCTATAGTTTGTTGATGTTTTTGGCTGCTGGACTGTAGGTTGCATGAATGACATTTGCATTTTTCTTGTTTTGATGTCAAAGGCTGACATCAACCTATTTTGATTTGCATGTGTCTTCTTGAAGTATTGGGCATAAGACTAAGCCTTCAACTTCTCATTCCTCAACTTAATTTCCTTATATCTATCTTTCATATCCTTCTCTTTATCTGCAGGCACAGTGAATGAAGAGACCTCAATGCTTAGATGTCTCTCAATAAGTTGAGTGTTTGACGTTGAGGGATGGTGAGTTTCTCCTGAAGTTGATGGGCCTTTGCTCCTTTCCACCATTGTGTCAGTGTCAGTGCTTTCTATTGAGTCAATGGTGTCTTCTTGTTCAGTTACAAGATTAAGCTTGGGCCTTTTCCTGTAACTAATCTCAAGCTGTTCACCTGTGGTTTCCATAGCTGAACTAGAACTTTCTTCCTTGGTTCTCTTTGCATTTCTATCTTCATTGGTTGGAGTTTGAAAATAGGAGGAATATTCATTGGTTCTCTTAGTTCTAGAACTTGCAGGAAAGAACTTGTATCAATTTGTTTTTCTACATCAGTTAATGTATTCTCTACATCAACTACAGTAATGTCCATGTCTATTAGAGTGTTTTTCAACCATTCTAATTGGTTGTAAAACCTCTCAATGTCTGGTCTGGGATGATGGATGAAAGGTCCCAGTTTGACCTTGAGCCTTAGCTTATTTATGATTCCATGAGGGTCATACTGCCACATAAAGTTGTTCTTAAATTTCATTTGTTGCAAAATCTTATCTGCCTCTGGTCCAACTTGTCTGGTATTACAAATGAAGGGGCCCAATTGATTTTTCATTTTGAATTGGGTCTTCTTCCTAGCTGATAGGAAGTTGACTTCATCATAATTTAAAATTTTCCTAAAGTATTCTAGTGCAAATATCCTCATGGGGAGGTATTTGGGTAGCTTGTATGGGGCAAGTTGGCATCCATAAATTCTTATTTCTATGTGGTTCTAGTACAGATACCAGTCTCCCACTTTACTGTTCTTGGTCAACTGTAAAACCCTTTTGATTTCCTGATTGATCTGGGCTGAGGGCTACTGGTTAGCATATTCATAACAGGATGAACAAGTGAATCAATGAAGTGTTTGTAAGTAAATATAGTGGAGTGTTGGGTTGTGTTATATTCTTTCCACGACTAGCCCACGTAGTTAACTAGGGGTTAGAGGGGGGTAACATGGGGTTTGAGGTGTACCCATAACCCCACTTTATGGGGTCCGAGGCAGTGCCCCAGAAAATTTTGGTTTTGGAACCTATGTTAGGCTGGACGGACCCACCTATGGTTTTGTGCATGATTTTCGCAGATGTTTTTTGGACGTGATGGTTTTCAGTCCATGGTATTAGACGCGATGGTTTTCAGTCCATGGTATTGGATGCTTCAGCATGTATAAATATGTACTGTAACATTTAAAGGAACATAATGAAAAATCAAGCTGAGAGTCCTAGTTTTGGGATCCAGGGGAAAATATCTATGTATATGTGTTTTATGCATTATGCTCTCGCATTGTTTATTTTATGTGTTTTAGAATTTGTATGTAGGTAATTTCTGTATAGGGTTAAAACCTACATTTGGTATCGGAGATGTTTTGGCTTCAAGGGGATTCCTTTATTGCTGAGGGGCTCCACTCGGGCCTGTGGTAGACCTTGTTTAGTGAGAGATTTACGAGATCAATTCTGGTGGTGAAAGAAGATGCCGAGCAATAGAAAGATAGAGACCGAGAAATTTAATGGTCATATTTTTGAGTTGTGGAAACTCAAGATGGAGGATCTATTGGTTGATAAAGATCAGTGGATTGCGGTAGATCTAGGTACTAAACTGTTAGGCCCCTATACTACTAGTGTAACCCCTTATTGTTATTAGTACAACCCACTTATTATATTGATGTACCCATGTAGTGCCATATTGTAACTATTGTGCCCCATAAAAGCCCACTATTGTTATTATTGTGCCCTTACATTATTATTGTTATGTAGGCTCTGATTATGTTATGACCCCTTAGACTCCTATATATAGAGAGAAGGTCTTTTCTTTGAATCATCGAAGAA